>JANHGB010042143.1:0-19103 GCA_026283785.1 Coracopsis vasa
GAAGGGAAGGGAAGGGAAGGGAAGGGAAGGGAAGGGAAGGGAAGGGAAGGGAAGGGAAGGGAAGGGAAGGGAAGGGATGAAGAAAGATTTCAGTTGGAAGGGACCTACAATGGTCATATAGTCCAACTGTCTGACCAGTTCAGATGGATCTTTGCTCTGACCTGGCGCAGCGGGTGTTATTTTCTGATGTTTTATATGTAAAACCTATTTGCTCTCTGTTCAGGCATATTACAGCACACAAGGGTCCTGCCCAGGGCTTTTTAATTGCATTGGAAAGCTGAGACATTTCCTAAACTCCTACTTAGGAAAAACATGATGATGGTACCATGCATTCCCGTGTGCCAGGAGGCTGCCTGTGTAGCCGTGCCGGTGGAGATCAGAGTGACCGGGAGGCTGGGCTTCACACCAGACTGCAGATGCTGGAAGCAAGGCTGGAGAAGAGGAGGTCTGAGAGCTTTCAACACAGTGTGATATCAGTGTAGAAGGTATGTGAAAGCTGAAGGCGGATCGATAGTGAATTCGGGCTTTGGTGGCGATTGCTAGATTTTGAAGGATTGCCCTGATAAGAAAGGTGGTTCTTTAATCAGGAACAGATAGGATTTTTTCTTTTTTTAAAAAAAATTTTTTAATAATTGGGCTTTCCTGGCTTGATCATACCTGTCAATCTTTCTGTGGTGTAAATTAGTCTCAGCTGATGATTTAGACCCACCAACGGTGTGTTCACATATCCTTTTATTCCTTACTAACTTGTTTATGGCTTGAGTTATACTTCCCCTGGGGCTGTGTCGAGCTCGCGGTGAGGCCTGGCAGGCTCTGGGATTTGCTGGAATACAGCCATTTCTCACACAGCCGTAGCCAGAGGCTGAAGGCCCCGCACCGAAATACTACAGCCAAGGTACAGCGATCGTGCAGTTTGGCATGGGTGGATGGGATGGAGCAGCTGCCTGGTCCTGGCACTGGAATAGGCTGGGATAGCAGGGAAGATGGCCAGCACTAGACTCATTGAGGCTTCTGCCCCACCTGCAACACTGTGTGCTGCAGCAGTGAAACTCCGAGGTTAGAAGCGGCTGCCTAAAAAGCCGACATCCCCTGGTTGTCTCTGGCACAGAGCAGCATTGCCAAGGAGGATGCAAGTCCCTTCACGCTGCTTAGCTACCAAACTACGTCCCTCTTCCAGAATAGCACTCCCTCCCCTCCAGGGCTGCAGGGGGCCAGTCAGTCCTGCCAGCCCAGACAGCAAGCAAAGGCAGCTCCCAAGGGCAAACAGCCACCGGGGATGGAGCAGGGATTGCCAAGGACTGAGGAGATGAAGCAGTGCTTCCCAGGTCTCAGGGCTCCCTGCTGCATGGGCAGCAAGGTCCCTGGACCAGGCACCCAGGAACCTGGTGCCAGCGGCCCTCCTTCCTGGCTGTGGGAATCAGGATTTGGAAGTGCCCAGCAGCTCATCTTGTTCTAGCCACGTACATAATCCCAGGGCGGGAGCCGTGCTTGAACTGCATGTGAACCGTAAATCCCCACTCCTAAGGCTGAGGGCAGATCCCGCTGGCACACCTGCTGCGGCAGCTCAGCCTGGTCCTGAGCACTGCCGCCCAGAGCAGCCGTCTCATTTAAATTGCTTTATAAATGGGCCAAGGAACCCTGGCTCCAGCCTTCATCTGAGTAATAAATACACAATAAAGCAGCCTCAGTGGCTGGGGGAGGCCAAACAATCAACACTTCCAAAACAGGGATGATGCTCTTACTTGAAAAAAGGTTGGCTTTTGTAATGTTTTAGCCCTTTTCTGCCCCTTCTAAGGATCCCTCCTGGAGGAGAGGGAGTAGAGGCTATGTTTAACCAGCTGTATGCCCAGATGGTCACAACACTTATGAACACCATCCCCTAGGAATAATTGTATGAAGTCTTCTTTGGATTTCATACTCTTGGGGTTTAAAAAAAAAAAATAACACAACAACCAAACAATTCCCTCTAAAATTAATGGTTTAACACTTCTGCATTTGATTATTGTATTAAGAAAACAGCCAGCACCCAAAAAGGTTTTTGTAGCCACCTCTAAACAGGAGACATCACACAGAAATGTGACTTCTTAATGAAAAGCTGGGAAGTATATAATTGAGGCTGAAATAGGATGTGCTGACATGCCAGAAAGGACATTTGAACCCTGTTATACCAGTATGCCCACATAGGGTAATATCCGTACTCATCAGCTGGGCAAGGAGCTCTTCTTGCACAGACAAGAAGAGCCAGTGAGCAGTTCTCAGCCTCCTGTTAAGCAGCGCACATGGGAATGAAAGTATGCTCTATTTGGCTTGTAAATTTTACATCACCTATTGCATTTCCACTCACTTCTTTCTTTGGGGAGAAAGGAAAGAAAGCAACAAATGAGAGAAATCAATGAACCATGGCAGAGCACTCTGCTGAGCACACACTGCACACCCACCTTGGGAGAAGGCAGGGAAGTGTGGGGGAACAAGGGGATGAATGAAGGCAATGCCACATAGTTCAGTTAAGCAATGTGCTGAGAGATGAGAGTGATGACAGTAACATAAAAACTTTTCAAGGAGACCATTTGGAAGGGTATGTAAGTTTTAAAAGCTAACGTGCACTTTCCTGGTACATCCCAGTGGAGGGTCATGAAGTGCTTGACAAGCAACATAATCCCTCATAATCCCACAGCACTGCCCTCCTGTTACGAAACTCCTGTTTGATGACGTGCCCATTTTACAGGCAGGGACACTGAAGCACAGAGAGGTTATCCAGTTTCCGCAAGGAGAAATCAACTTACATTGGGGAAAGATAGATAACAGCTGTGATGGCAGAGATCTGGCCTTGATGGTCAGGAGGTTCCTGCCCAAAGACTTGTATTTCTACTTGTTATGGCAGTGTTGGAAAAGCCAAGAATAGAGACATACAAAGGATCTCCAAAACATCCATCCCACACACCTCCATCACTGACACTTCCTTGCAACCCATCACAAGCTGTGGTAAATAACCTGCAGCTGTAAGTGTTATATTGCATAAAAAAGAGCTGGGAAGTGCATATGACTGCTGGTTTGCATCCGTGTGATAGCAGGGAATGTATTTACAGAATGGCTGAAATGGAAATGAAGACTAGTACTAGCCTATTACTCCTGGTTCGGTGAGGTCTGAATGCTGCCAGTAAATCTTGCCAGAGGTGTCATGCATGGAAAGCATGGGGAATTAAATCCGTGCTTCCCTGAAGCCATAGCAGCCTACACAACATCACACCACAGGCAAAACCAGCTGTTACTGGCCCGGGAGACCCAGCAAAAACCAGCTGTCTGGTGTCAGAAGAAAGGGAGTGTTGCTCTCCACCTCATGCTTGGTAGCTGACTTCTGAAAAGGGATGTTGCAGGATCTCGTGGGTTTGGGTGCCACCGTCCCTTGGCACTGAAATGTTGCTCTGGCAGCTGGGAGCAAAGCTGCAGCAATGTCTTTGGCCATGGACAGTTATTCCCCACCATGGTCCTTGTTTGGAGCTTGGGAGAGTATGAGCATGTTATTTCTGCTCAGCTGCTCCATTACTCAAGACCTTGTCGAAATGGGTTCATTGTCCCTCTCTCCTCCTGCCACACTGCAGGGAGCCTCAGCAAACCAAATAACTGAGGCTCCTGGAATTATCCTCCTACCACACACAGGATTCCTGTCTCTAAAATGGAGCAGGGATGAGATTAGCATCTTCTTCCTCTCTTTTTATGCCAGCTTTTGACAGACAGGGAGATGGGGGAGTAGAAAATGGTTTACAGATAGAGCTGTTAGTTTTGCTAGAAATTTCCATCAGCCTGATAGCAGAAATGTGAGGTGGGGATGAGGTGGCTCTGACTTGCTGTGAGTCACAGTAGAGGACCACAACATGGTGTAAAGGGGCTTTACCTCAACGCAGCCCACGAAGTGAATGGGGATAACAAATCTCTGTCTCTGCCTCTGCCTGCACCCTAACCTTGTAACACCTAAAACCCTACAAATTCAAGTCACACAGTTCATCCTACCAAAATCACTACTGCAGCCTGCAGGATCAGGCATGTACTTTAAGCCCATTTAATGTATCATTCAGTAGTAAACCAGGTCATTTTTACTTGTCTTTTAGAAGACACATTTTTTCATTATATATGCACCAAGTAGAGGCTAAAGACCCAGAAACAACGGCTATGGAGTTTTAGCGTTCCCTCTCATCAGTTTGGTTAATTGCTTGTTTCATTTACTAGCTGGGTTTTAACTTTCCTATGGATCACTTGGCTCTTGAAATTCCATAAGTACTGAAAGTCAGCAAATTTTGGAAAGTGTTCTCTGGAGGAAAGTCCTGGAACTCTTACAACAGGCATAATTTTCATTTGTGCAGGTTTAGTGCTCTCACAGAATAAATAAGCATTAACTATCCAACAACCTCACCAAAATGCATCGGGTTTGTAGCCTGCCATGTGCTGCACTAGAAGCCTAGGCATTTTACCATGCAGGCTAACTGCCTCTGTGAACAGAAACTGCAATCATTACTCAGGAGATACCTTCCAGCTGAAACCTCACTCAAGAATCACTATGTCTGGACTTACTAAGCGTAATACCAAGTCAGTGGTATTTGCATTTAAACGCTAACTTCTGTGCAAGGGGCATCATGAAGGACAAAGGTAAATTTTTGATTAACCCTTCTAGCCGCTGGGTGCCACTAGTGATTTGTGAGGTTAACAGAATGGCAGCAATCTTGCAACTTTAGGGGAGAAATCCACATGTAAACCATTGCAATAAGCTGTTAATATACATAGGAAGTTCACCTTCAACCTATTCAATTTATTTAAAAACATCCACCTGCATGTCTCTGATTTTCTTCTGTTCTAATTCTCAGTGACTCTATTTCAGTGTCGGGGTATCATTTAATGTGATGATTTAGAGGCTGTGTACCCAGCTCTTAGCCTGATGAAGCAAGCAAAGCACTCAAGCTTACGCTTACCTGTAAAACAACTGAGTAGTGCCTTTGCAATCAGCAATACTGCTAACGTGCTTACAGCTAAGCATATATTTGACTGGATTAGTGCATAAACTGAAGACATGGTCAGCAAAGCCCTCCGAGCTATTGCCTTTGCTGCTGGTTATCTTCCCCAAATTCATCCTTTGCAATGCAGATTCAATTCCATACCCTCACACAGGGTATGTATAACTGCTGCTATTAATTCCTAGCAGAGGACAAGATCAGATCCCTGGTTTTAATGGTCTGCTCTGTAATGTCCATCCCATCTCTCATTCTGCTTTTCACTTCAAAATATCCTTGCCCTCCTCCCCCTCCTCCATCTGTATTGTTCTAATGTTCCCTGCCATAATATCTCCAAAGGCAGGGGTAGTGAGGCGGTTCAGCTACAACAGTCCATTTCCTAAAAAAGGCACATACAGGCTGAAGTACGTGTAAGAGTTTATACTACACCTGAAAGCATAAAGGGCAAAATAAACTCCTGGGATCTAGTTGAACACTATACCTACAGAGAGGTCTTCACTGGTTTTTTATCTCATTTAAAATAAAGGGATACTAATTCTGTGCAGGGAGAAGTCTTAAAGAGCCAGTAATTTGCAGGTGCATATTAAACCCCTACCACCCAGATTTAAATTGAAACTGGGTCCCCAGATAAAAACTATGACAGAGGAACAGGTTGCTGGGGTGTAATGAGCTATTGCACGTCAGCTGCATTGGGGTAAGTTGCTGGTTGCAGATGTGCTTAGCCAGTGGTACCTGCAGTGAATGCAATACACCCCATATCACTGCCAGCCCTACTTTGCACATCTGTAGGGGGAGAGCAGGCACACAGGCATTGCATTAGACTGGCTGATGTGCTGTAGATCCACATGCCAGTACATCTTGCAATAAAAGTGCCCATAGACCCCAGTTCACCTTCTTCTCTCTTTCCTCCAGCACCAGGCACATCTGAAGTCCACCGGCAGCTCCACTCACCCCTCCTGCACTCCCCCTTTTCCATTACTGCTTCTGCTCCAGCCGCAGGGGCTGGCAGCTCCTGCGCTCCCATTTGTATGTCACTCACGCGGCTCTCCCCACTTAGAGCTGTCTTCTGTTTCCTGCTGCCAAGAACCGTCTCTATTTGAGACTCTCTTTCAAACCCATGATTACCAGCAGCCTTCCTCTCATCTCATCTCACTTCAGCTCTTCCTTACTATTCACTTCTTGGTCCGCGTTTTATTTTTGTCTGTGAGTGCATGCTCTGGAGCGGGGAAGCCCCACGTGTGCTCACTGCTCTGCAGAAAGATGTGATGGCATGTTCCTCATTGCACAGAACTAGCCTGTAGAAAAGGGTGCCGCATCGTCTGAAGTCAGACAGGACAGCACCATGATGAGTTTTTAACTATTATCCCTGATTCTGCAGCTGGGAATACTCCCATGTTTTCTTCCCAGCAGTGAGGCAGCCTCCTGTGTCAAGAGTAAGGGAGAACAGGAGTAGAGACGTCACACAGCTGCCTGCAAGTCTCAGCTGATCTGCTCTCCTCTGGGCCATCTTTTAGCATGGGTTAGATACGAGGCTCAGAGAGTTTGGTGTGGCAGGCTATAGAGAAACATATTGATGAGAAGCTGTCGGTGCAGAAAGATTGTACTTCCAAGCCAAAAGGTTTATACCAGAGTGTCATTTTCAAGTAGCCGTACTGGGTAAGTAGGGCAGGATGCAGATAGGTAGCCTGCATGGCTAAGGCCAAGTCCATGGACCATGTTCAACTGCTCATACTCAGTAGGACTCCCATTTTAACTAATTAAGGTTTTTCTCCTTCAGACATTTAAAAAATTACTCAAATGGTTTCTCTGAGCTGCAGATTTCACACAGAAGAAGGGTCACACAAAATCACCATTTAATTAAATAAACATCTCTTTGGCCAATGACCCTTCTCCAAACTTGAAGCCTCCTTGCCAGCATTACAGCCCCACATAAACTGTAGCAGTTAGCAGTCTGCTTCAGGATTACAGTGTTCCTAGCACGAGAAATTGCTCCTGAGATCATTTAACCTCCCCAGGGAGATGACAGGAAGGAATTAATCTTCCGCTGCTAATCCACCCTGTGCTGCTGGATCAAAAATTGGCATCAATGGGGGTGCCTGCGTAGGGGAGCCTGCGGTGGCATTTACCATCCGCATATACTCCCTCCCACCTCCTCCTCAGCACTGCTGGGGAATCAGGGGGCAGCTATTTCAGGAAGTCTGCGTAACGTACTATTAAACTGCTTGCGCTGGCTGGGAAGGATGTTTGGTTTCTAGTGTTACTCTCCAGTCCTACCTATGTCAGCAAGTTGAATGCTACAGAAAAGCTTTATCTTTCAGTCCCAGGAATCAGCCTTCTCGTTAGTTTTGCTGCTATCTGCCATCTCTTTTATATTTGTTTATGTTATTATTTATTATATCTATTTATTTAATTATGTCATTATATTTATTAGTGATTTATATGCACTACTCACTGGTGCCCAGGTACATCAGGTTTTTGTTCCCCAGAGTGCTTGTAGGAAATAAAAGGTACTGGCATGACCCCATGCCCATGAGAGAATTTGTACCAAAAGCAGCTCTGCAGCTGTTTGGGAAATCTCCCTTTTTTTTTCTCTTTTCCTCTGGTAAGCACAAAGGATCCAAGGAACAATTCAGTGTGTTTGAGGACAATCTGCGAGCAGTGAGGGGGTTCCAGTTTATAAAGCTGAGGTGGGGCCAGTCCTGGCACAGGGACAACACCTGGGGATACTGTGCCCAACCATACAACAAAAATAGCAAGCAGTAAATGCCCTTAGCAACCAGCTTGGGGAAAAAAATTAATTTGCTAAAGAGCATTGGTACTAGGTCGCCTTGAAGAGCTGTAAATCACAAGCCTCTATGAAGGGAAACCTGCTCCTCTGTAGTCTGTGACCAGGGATGGACTGTTACGACGGATCTGACTATTCCTAGCTAGCATGAACTTAGTAGAAGGAGCTCAGAAAATAGTAGGTTCATACAAATCAAAGGCCAAGCTCCTGCTGATGCTGGCAGAGGCAGGATGGGACGCAATGGGCAGATTTTTCCCATAGAGGACAGCTGCCTGGTTCCTTCTCCACAGCACTCAGGTTTTCAGCACAGGTCCAGCTGCCTCTGCTGAGACCTTGGGGTCCCACAGCTCCCACCTCACCAGGCAGCAGGACCAACGGGTAGGAGCAGGGTACCCAGCCAAGGCCCTGTACCTGTCACAGAAGATGCTGTGGGTAGAAAAGCCAAGCCCAGAGAGGGACAAAGCAGCAGTGAGGGCTCCCAAGAAGGCTCTCACCAGTTAGAGCAGGCTGCCTAGCATGACAGCAAAGTCAGTCCCTTCTGTTGCTAAAACCAAACCCAACACAGGCTTTTTTCTCCCCTGACTGATGCAAACACTTGCAAAGAGCAGGTTTTCTTTTCACTAGCACACCACCAAATGGGATTTGCAGCAAGGAAGTGTGAGGGATAACAGCCCATCCCTCATACCTGACAGAACCTGCTGGCTTCTCTTGCTGCTTTCAAGTTTCCCCTGCATTAATCCTCCCAATAACATATGATCATCAGGAAACCACTGGGAAATAGGGGGCAGGGGGATATGGATGCTTTTCAAAGAGAAAGGTATAAAAGGAAGCAAAGAACATCAGAGTGGGAAAACATAGGTTGTTTGCTCTTCCTTTCTTTTTTTGTCAAGTGGTGATTAGAAGAGAGAAAGGTCTTTCTGTGCCAGTCAGGAAAGGAAGAAACATGTTCCACTTCCCTCAAAAAGAAAAAAAAAAGAAGAAATCAAGTGAAATACGAGTTCTGTTATTTCTCTAACCCAGAAAAGCAAAGCAATCTTCAGGGGTCTGTGAAGGTTTGTGAAGGTGCCCTCGCAGTTATTGTCCTAAACACTGAAGAAAGCTTGTTTCCCAGATGTGCAGTGTGGCACAGATGACTCCTTCAAGATGCTTCTCAGTGCCTGGGTATCCCCAGCTACCTAAACCTGCCTCTGGCATCTCTCACCTGCAGTTTTGGAGAGTTTTCTGTAGGTGTCCTGCTGATTGTGCAGCTCTCTGAAGCTGCTCTCCCATCTCTCTGAAGCCTCACCAATGCTTCAGAGATGTGGCTTGCTCTTGCTGTACCCTCCAGATGCTGACACTGGAGGAAACCAGGGCTCCTTCTGGACAGATCTTCTTTTGTCTTCTATGCTCCACCACAGGAACCTACAGATAAGAGCCAGGATACACAGAAATATACTTGTGGAGCACAAATCTGGTGTGGGATCATGGGTTATTGTATTCTAAAGCAAACAATTGCTCAGATGACATAAACACAAGTTTCAGCTCAGTGAATTTCTAGTTCATCTCTTTTCCTGAGCTTTTCTATTCTGTGATGCTTCTTTTTTGTTCACCGAGCATTTTCATTTGGGCCAAAAGTAACATTTGGCTGTGTTTAGGGTGACCCCACTCTGCATTTTGTTTCAAGGAGAGCACATCTAGGTATGCTGAAGCAAGTTCAAAGAGCCTGCTAATGCATGAGCTAGAGTAACGAGCATGACAGAACTTGAGCACATCCCTGCACTGGTGTGGCAGGCAGGCAGGCAGGCAGGCACAGGCTGGAGCTGCCTGGTCAACAGGCAGCAGTGAATGGGTCAGGGCTCCTGAATGGCCATGTCACCCCTGCACGCTTTGGCACTACACTTCAGCAAGTCTGAGTGCCCAGCCACGGTCTGCCTTGGCTTTGTAGGTGCTGATGACATGCACCAAGCACAGCACAGTCTCATTGAATGCAATTTCACACAAGGAGTCATTCAAGCTAGTGATAGTAAAAGATATATATTCAACATCACCCTTTGACAGTTCCCCATCTAACATAATATGGTTAAAAACAAACAAACAACCCCATGCAAAACAGAAGTAGCTGCAGCAGAATGTATATTTCATTTTTACATTAAAACCTACTTACGGTGATAGATGATAGCACAGTACGATCCAGAAGCCAGCTGTCTATATTTTGCATTATATCAATATTTATTTTAATTCCAAAGAATTCAGTTTGGGGACTTTTACTAAAATAGACACTGTAAATGGTATCCTGATGGATTACATTTTGCTCAAAAGTAACTTTACTTGGACACCTCTGAAATCTGTTTGTCATTTGTTCTTCTCCAAGTTTTTTAGCATGCTTGAAAAAAGAAATGACAGGATAAAAATAGAGCTAGATGTGTATCTGTGGTGAGAATTATCTTCCCTGGCAATGGAGCGCAATTGGTCTCCAATCGTAATTACTGCCTTTTTACTCGCTAACGATAGATCTGAAATTGTGTTTTGGGGATATGGGGCTCTCCTTTATATAGCCTTTGCTGTGTGAGTCTCTATGTTAAGAGGACATGCTTTTTCCCTCTCCCCCTAAACCTTTTGCAATGCTAGTAACGTATCACCTAGGCAAATACCATACACATACAGCACATTGCTATATAGAGAGTGCATTGCCTAAGCACATAGCCCAGGCTGAGGCTCTGCCAACGCTGCTGACGGCACTAACTCCATGGGGAGCTGAGGGAGCCAAGGCAGTGCTTAGCACTGCCAGCAGCAGCCAGAGCCCTGTGTGCACGGGAGCTTACGCTGGCTCAGAGTGACCCAGCAGCAGCAGTACTCTGAGGCCACTTCTCTAGAATAGACAGGGGCTCAACATTTGCAAGCCTCAAAGACCACAAGTAAGGGCATTTTGCTACATTGCTAACCTGCAAGATCCTTCTACTGCTTTTTCCTTGCAGAACAAGAGTTAAGGTGTCATAGAAAACATGGGAGTTATCAAAAGGGAACATGGACAATTTTCATTCCTTGAAAATGTGCTTATATTTTTGCATCTTCTTCAGTGCACGGTTGCCCCTATGGATGAGCAGCACGGCTAGAATGTAGCATTTGTTTCTATTTGAAATTGGAAACAGTGTGTTATTTCTTTGGTGCAGCCCTGTTTATTTGCAAACACTCGATTCCTAAAATGCAGGAGGAATCCAGAAAGAGAAGAAAATTTCTTTGACTACAGCTTCAGCTTTTTTCTGGAAGCACTTTAACACCAGAGCACTTTGAGCATTTTCTCAGTCCTGCTACCAGTAGTGCTATGCTTACTGCTCGCGACTTTCCTGAAATTGTCCGTGTGGTTTATGTTACCTATGACACATACAGGCATCCTCTTCTGCCTATTTTCCATAGCTCCCCATTTCAGTTAAATCGATCTCTTAAATGAAAGATGGTGGGTGCACATTTCATTTCATTATCAACCAGGTTAATGATGATATTTAAGACCCATTGCTGTGTTGGAGATACTCAAATCAGTGATCATTGCTTTGTTATTGCTGTTACCACAATGATCTGGCATCATTTAACCCAAACCCTTTTGAGAGACCACTTCAGAGGGAAGCAGCTGCTGCCATTATGCTTTACCCAGTCTGTGTTCCACTCTCTTCTCCAGGATAACTCCTATACACAGGATAATACCAACATCCTCACTGCTTCTTGCTGAGGTCTGAGCCCTTAGACTAATGCTTCCACTGGAGCTAGGGCAGGACCAGGGTGGGTATGATCTCCTCCCTGAGCACTGGAGGAGGCAGAGGCAACCAAATGCCTCTGTTGCAGGGAGTGAGTCTGAGGCAGATGCCCATAGTGGGACACAGTTTTGCCTTGCTTAGGTTGAGGAAGCCTCAGAACCAGCTCGTCCCCAGTACAAAATCTTTAATCCTGTTCAGACTGCTGGTTCCAATGATGAGTGTTTCTAAAGCTCCTGAGTTGAAAAGATGTCTCATCTCCCAGCAAATTTAGGAGAATCAATCTCACCTCAGAAACGAGTTTACTAAAATGTTATGATGCTTTTAGTGCTGACATTAAACTGCAGCCAAATTTTACTGGGAGGTGCTCGGTAGTGACGAGGCTTTTTCTGCACTTGCATTACTTAAAGGTTAACAGTACAAGGGCATATTCCTTAAGATATAGGACAGTATATATATGTAAGGTTAACGATTCTTCAAACAGGGAGCCCTGAAAAGGACTGTGCAGGTGTAGCCTAAGGAACAACATAAACATCAACCAATTACTTTTTACGTTTTTTCTTTCTTAGTGTAAGCTTCAGCAGCTGGGTCCTATATGAATATGTCATCACAGATGACAGTGATATGAGCAGATGAACCCCAAGGCAACCCACTATCCTGTCAAGGAGAGGGCAAAGCTGGGTCCCTTCAATATGCATAGGCTGTGACACTGACAGCAATTTACTGTTGTGGTCAGGCGCCTGAAGTCTATATTCTTCTACAAGAAGCAGGTTTTAAAGTATTTTTAGACAAGAATACCATTAGGGTTTGTCTTCAATAAGAATCACTGACAAAGGAGAACCCAATCTTCCACAGCCTTGTGAAATTTCACATTTCTTTTTAATCTGGCATTTAAAATGATGCTTAACTAAGTCCTGCCAGTCTTCTTACCTGTCTCATTCAGGCTAAGGTCTATAGCAACATTAAGCTGTCAAGTGAGAGGAAAAAAGGTTACTGGAATGATTTGTCATAAAAGTTTACATTCTTGCAATTTAACTTACACCTGTGTTTTGTCTGGCTCTGGCCATGTAGTTCAAAACACTGAAGATGGGGGCAAATACACAGTGTCTTCCTTTAAGGTAAGGCCAGAAACATTTTTAGCGTCAGTAGGGTGCAAAAAGAGTGGCTAATCCATCATCTCCATTAGAAGCTGTATAAACAAACCAGCCACCCTGTGATGCTGATAGCATACAGCCTGTTTCTCGAAAGCTTGGATCAGTTCCTCTTCTGGCTCACACCACAGAAAAGGCACAGTGACTAGCACAGAGGTGTGTACGACAGTGCAAAGCAAGGGACAAATCTTGCTCCTGGTGCCTCTGTAATAGCGGGAATTCAGAGCCTGGCTTAAATATCAAATCCTTCCTCTTCCATGTTCTGCTTTCAGTCGTGTTCTCTGTTTGAAATACCTTCTCTGCTCTCAAGTGGTGACCAAAGGCTTTCTGCGGCATTTCAAATGGATGTCAGTGATTTCTTACGGCAGGGATTCATATTAGGGGAAGCTGGTTACTAGCTAAAATAAACTGTGCTCAATCAAATAAAAGGGAGGGTGTCAGTGCTGAGGCCACAGTTAAAGCTGATTTGGAATCTGCAGCCAAAACAGGAATCAAATCCGTCTGCATCAAACTTTCCTGAATGAGTTTAATCTCCAGATTTTAGAGACTAGCTCTTGCATAAGGCATGCACAGGTTAACACATTGTTTCCTAGTATTCAGAATTTTATAAATGATGCTCTTTTCATTTCACTTTTATTTCTAAATAGTTATAAATATCAGACTCTACAGACAAAAGATCTTGTGGCACCTCATGATTTCTGTTACTTTGTACCTTGGAAATTTCAGGCACCAGAAAATCATTCTTCCTGCTCCAGGTAGCAGATCAGAGGTATGCTGAGTTTAGCCAAAGGGACTGGTTGCATTTGCCAGCAGTGTGAATTTAAAAGCCTCTTGCATTCCTCACCTGACAATAGAAGTAATGGAGGTGGATTTTTAAGGTAACAGGGGAGTGAGATGAGTGGGATATGCGCACGTGCGTGCGCACATGATGTGACGAGCAAGTGGCTGGGTGCTGGGTGTAAGTGGTTAAGCCCTGCTAAGCGTCAAGTGCTCCATCATCTCTGCAGTAGAGGAGGAAAGGACTAAGCCTGGCCCCGGGCCCTAAGGTACTGCACCAGATCAGCAGCACTTGAGCAGCTCTTCTTGCAGATGTCTCACCGTGTCACCTTCCATTCTCCCTGCACTCAGCTCATGCCAAAGGAGCTGTGCCTCTGTGCTGGTGCATGCCAGCCCTGACTGAACCACAAAGCTGAGGCAAGAGTGAGGGGCTCCCTCTGAGGCTGCTCCCATGGAGGTGCAGACTCCTAGCTTTTAGCCTTCCCAGCCCTGTTTCTGCTACCTCTCTCTCTCCCTTAGGCATATTGGTTTCTTGGCTGAGGGGATGCAGTGCAGCTGCAGCAGTAGGGTTGTGTGAGGCAGCATGGAAGAGAAGGGAGAGCTTACATGAAAGGTGCCCAGGGCAGAGGGGCTGCCCAGGCTTTGCCAGCACACAGTTCCTCTGTTTCTCCCTGCTCAGGTCCAGGTTGGCTAGTTTTCTCATATCTCCCTCCCCCTTGGAGCTTGTCAGTCCTGCAAACTCACAGAGCACATTACAGACAAGCTTCCACCTACACTTCAACACCTTTACCACCCCTCCTCATGCTGCCCTTCTTACTATCCCATACATATCCCCTTTCTCCTTTCTTGCTCCCTTGCCACCTATATTTTTCTCTCAGTGCCCATAATATATAGCTATCTCCCATGATTCTGTACAAACAAGCAGTGAAAGAGCTGACTGAAGAGTCAGAAAATGGGAGAAAATGGTTAGTCTGGGCTCTAGGAACAACAGAATATAGAATTAACCTGGACATGGTCTGAAAAGAAGACAAAGAAGGGGACTTAAGTAAAAGGGTCATACAGAAAGCGAGGTGTTATGTGAAGATTTAGGGCTTTGCAAGACACTACAGGAGGAACAGAGATGAAAATACATGAGCTACCCATGCCATCTGTCAATGTTTGCACAGAAATCCCACCAAACCAAAAATATTGTTAAAGATCCGTTGAAGTTGCTCATGGCACATCCCACCAACAAAAACATTAGAAAGCTATGAAGTCTCTAGCCAAGCCTTCACTCAGGTTTTGTAGCCCTTAACCGCAGTTTCACCTTCGGCGTGTTACCCCACCGACTTCTAGAACCCACAGGTTTCCTTCCTCCCTTCCCACTCAAAACCTTCAACCTGAACCCTGCACGCAAACCTCTCCTGACAGGAAAACAGAACACATACCATACTTCCTCAGTGCACCATCTAACACACATACTTGCACAGGGAGCAGGTGAGAACCCAAAGCTACAAACACCTACAACCCGTAAGTCACCCACTTACAAGCAAAGCAAAGATTTGCATCATCCACAGTCCTCACACATAGCACCAGCTGCTTCGGCCACCAGGCCTCAGCACCCTGAACCCCAGCTGCTTCACAGGATCCACACAACCACTCCTCTTGCACGGTTTGAGCTTACCATTATGCACCCTGTGTGGGGATGGAGGGAGGAGGTGTGTGGGTTGTGCGTGGTGGATGTGGCTGGCGTGATGGGGCTGACATCATGTGGGGAAGGTGAAATCACACTTGCAGATTGCAAGAGCTGGGTGAGGACTACACTGGCAACTTCACCGATTATTTCTATGGCTCTGGTAGTGCCTGGTACAGGTGAGACACATTTTTTCTCTCTTTTCAGTGAACTTCAGTAAAAGACAATCATGGCAGTAAGGAGTGACCATGAAACATAATAAGATAATATTTTGTTGTCATCCTTTCCAAATGGTTGTTTTGTTGACACCTTAAGGTCACAGCTATCGGCTTCACTGAGTTTATCCCCATTCCACTTCTCTCCCCATGTTGGTGTGAATATATCAGAGTGCTTTTTTGCCGTTATGCTGTGCACTGGTTTGGAAACAGCCCCAGCACCTTGTGAAGCTCCGGGCTGCTGCAGGATTGGGTAGGAGGAGCAGATGGCCTGATAAATATCTGAAAGTGCACCCTCCACTCACAGTTTTCACCATCCTCCAACCCTACTGCACCTGCATGTCTTAGCAGTTTTGCCTACGAGGTGTAGCTGAGTGCCCAGAAATTAAGACTCTCATAATCCGTGGCTATTTCTGATCTCACATAAGATACCTATCCAGTGCACTGGACTCTGCCTTCAGAGTACTTACAGCTTGGGGAGGGAGCAAGAACACCATTTTTCTCCTGATGTCAGTATCTGTAATGAGCATTGCCATCCCAGTGGTATCACAGTTCAAAATGTGCATGATCCCTAGGTACCAGTTAGTGCAATATAGGCATGAGCAATACTCACATATGCTGGGGGCTGCCCCATTACCTTGCTTTGCTCTGCAAAGCCCAGCCTCCCATGTGGCTTCCCCGAGCTCCCACCACCACTGTGCCACTCTTTTCCTCAATGCAGCAGGATAATTTCCCTATCTGGGAAGCAGGGAGCTGCAGGAAGGAGCTCTGCACCCTCCATACAACTCTTCCTTTCTCCAGTGGCATGCCAAAGCAGAACAGATCCCCAAGAGACTCAGTGTCAGTGGCTGCCAGGAACCGAATGAGTGAAAGAAGGGTGGGGGTTGTTGGAGTAAGCAGCCCTATACCTTCGCGAAAGGCAGGGGAGGAAGAGAAGCCAGAGTCCATCTTACAGTATACCTTGGGATTAAAGTAGCCCAGTTACAGGGCTTAGTCCCCCTGGTGAGATCACATTAGGTATGAGAGAGTGAAGTGGGCAAGTGCCTCCTCTTCCACCCATCGCATTCTGTGATTGAGGAGATCATGATTGTCTCTGCACTACTATAAAAGAATCAAATATGATAGATTGCTATTTAGTAGGGTACAAGCTTATATCGTTGGCAGCAACTAGAGAGGTAAAGAGCAGAGCTCATTTAAACAGGACGAGCCAAAGATCCTGCTTGAAATCCAGCAGCTCCTTGCAAGGCATGCTGGCCAGGCACTCTCCACTGGCAGCCAGATTGATGCTTCTAGCCAGGCAGTGTGCTCGGAGCAGTGCTTCCCAGGAAATCACAAGGCTCTGAGAGAATCTCTTTGCTCATCAATTACTTGGCTTTTTCTGCCAAGGTTTCCCCCCAAAATACCACTTGCGGTTATTACTGGCTACCCAGTTCAGCCTAGCTCATTTAACAGAAACCCTAAGTTTAAAACAACTTTAAGGTAATCCTGGACATGGACTTAATAGTGCAGAGGTGAGAAATTACCCTGCCTAAAAGCTGATTTGATAGCCTCCAAGAGTACACATAAATCTTTCCAGTGACCAGGACACTGATTTCTGCAGATTGTTGAAGACTTTGGATGAAGCCAAGAAATCCTGCATCTTACATGCTACTTACAAAGTGCCGAGTATTGTCTGGGCACTGTTGGTGTTGCCAGAGCTGGGCCCTTACACACAGCACAGGAAGGGTCAACCATTCTGGGCTCAGTGTTTGACCAGGATTCATAATTGCATTGGTGACCAGACATGGTGGTGACAGAGCAGTAGACCACATGAGAGCATTTGAACCAGGTGCCTGGTGTGGCAGTGACCACCATCAGATGAGGGAAGGAAAAAAGGGAGGAAGGAAAAAAAGGGGGGAAGGAAAAAAAGGGGGAAAGGAAAAAGTATAACAGAAAGCCACATAACACAAAATACTAAAATGAATTCGTTTACGTGCTGGGAAGGTTTCCAAAAGGCAGGAAAACATTTCTCCAACAGGAGGAGCTCTTCGCTTTGGTGAGACCATGTCAAAGAAGCGGTCACAGTTTTACTCCAAACCCCCTCCTCCTCCTTCCCCTCCCGCTCCCGTTTTATACGAGAGCGGCAGCTTAATTGATTTGATAACAAAATAAACAACAGCCAAAGGCTGCCCGCAGGAGACAGGGAGCAAGGTAATGGATGCTCGTCGCGCAGCCCATCCCGGCCATCACCGCCTGCTATCCTCCGTCCCTGGACACGGGGTAGGGGGGACGGGACACGGTGAGAAATACTCCTGAGCATTCCGGTGCTCCGCTTCCCTGCGCCTGGCACACCGCGGGGGCGCAATTTGCTCCTGGCTCCGCACAGCCTCGCAGACCTCCCGGCAGAAGCCGTACGGAACCAGTAGCAAGTCTTTCCCTGCCCTTCCCCCGGAGGAGGATGCTTTTTATCTCCCACCCGATTTCCTACCACGCAACACCCTCCCCAGGCCCCACCACCACAGCCACCCCAAGCGATAGCCGCTAACTTCGCAGCACAAATTAAACTGTTCTCCATAAAGGCGCTTCACTGTATTTCCGGGACATAGCGCTTCGAGTGCTTTAGGGAAGGAGCCCGCTTAAAGGTTGCCACGGAGAGAAACCGCCGTGGGGACTGAGCTTGCCCGCGGGACATTCTGTGACGAGGAAATGGGGTTCCCGAGCAGCCGCAGGACCAGGAGGAAAATCCGCCGAAATAACTGCGCTAAGCAGGGCTCGGCGGCAGCCCCTAACGCCCACTTTTCCTCCTTCTCCTCACCCCCAGCAAACGGGGGCTGGCCGCGACCCTCCCTTCGCGGAAGGGTCCCCACAGAGGCCCTCGGAAGCCCGTCCCTGCCGCGGGAAGGTCACACCGCGTGTCCGTGTCCACCACTACCACCGTCACCCTCCGGTGTCCCTTGGGCCACCACAGCGCTGCTGGGAGCCCGGTGACCTTGGCGGGGGGCTGGTGGGATCCCCCAGCGCCCGCCCAAGCGTGTTCGCACCGTCAAATGCGAATGAGGCAGTTACGTGCTGCCGCCCGTGGGGATTAGCGCAGCCCCAAGTAGCAGCACCACCAGCAGCGTGGAGTTTCCAGCGCTTTGTCCGCAGTTTCAGCTTGTTTTTCTTCCTAATTATTTTTTTTTCAAAGACTCGATGACTCCTCTGTGTGCCTTGGGATTTTGGGCTTTGTTGGGTTTGGTGGTGGTTTTATTTATTGGTTGACTGCTTTTTGTTTTCTTCTAGTTTTGTTTGCACTGCAATGGGGATTTTGAGCTGGAGAACCCGAAACCAGGAACCGTGACTAATTTCGGGGTGTATTTCTTCGGTGCGTTCATTTTAAAACAATAAAAGTTAAAAGATGGAGTGGAGGGGCTATGAATGTGGGCGAGGGGAGAGGGAGTGAGCATGACGCTTAATCCCCCCAGAGACACATAGAGCCCGGGAGGAGGGAAGGCGGAAACACACGAAGCAAGGAGCAGATTGCCTTAAGATTTAGAGCGATGATGAGGTTTATCATTTGAACACTGATGAATTCAGGGAACATGAGAGCTGCAATTGACATTCCTAAAAACAATTAAATCGGTGGAGAGTACTGCCGGAAAATCGATACGGCCCAGTGTAATACGGTTTGACTATAACCAGATTCCTCCCGTAGTAATAAACCACGAAGTGAGTGTGAAGTACCGCGATTCCCTGGCTGAAAGGAGGTCTTGTCCTTTCCGTGCCCCAAAACACAGGCCCCCTCTAGCCCCCGGCAGAT
>JANHGB010042145.1:0-54588 GCA_026283785.1 Coracopsis vasa
CCTCACAAGCGTGTCAAAGTCCCTCTGCATGCTAGTCCTTCCCTCCAGCGTATCAACCGAACCACACAGCTTGGTGTCACCAGCAAACTTTCTGAAGGCACACTAGTAGCTCAAGACATCGTACTTTAAGTGCCACGCATTATTTTGCCATTAATGCCACCTGGTGTATATAGTTTATGTGGTGACATTTTATTAATTGTACAGTACCCAGAGTGTATATAAATAATTTCCTCTTCTCTATCATAAATTTTCCAGAAAAGTTTAACTGAGGAAAGCAAATAAACTAGTAGGCTTGATTTTAGAAGGTGTTTTACTACAAACACTGCTAATACATCAGAGTTGGCAATACCTGTGCTCCTGTCTTTATTTCTGGCTTCCACTTCCCTTTGTAGAATCCTAGATAACTCAGAAGAGGAACTGGAACACTAATTAGTGAAAGCTGACTGCACATCCAGATTCCTCCCTCATTCTCTCTTTATCTGCATATAGTTTTGTCATCCGGTCTGTTACTCTGTTGGCTCAGAGCTATCATCTGGGATTTCTTCTTCGTTTTCTTTGCTATCTTCTAAGCCATTTCTCTTTTACTGAGAAACTGCCTCCCACTGACTAGTCTTGTTTTTTTGCAAGAGAAGTCTTACCATTTTTACCTTCAGTCACTCCTTTTCATCTCTGCCTGAAGTAAAATTTCCCGACACTGCCCAGCGTAGAAGCCACTACCAATAGATCCATTCACAGATCCTAAATTTCTTCTTTCTTTCTTCTCTAGCCAAGGTTCAGCAGCCTTTGGTCTATGCTGGCTGTCAAACCTTCAAACCAAGGCTGACAAACCTTCATTTGTTCAGACCTACTCTCCCTCATCCATTTAGTTGCTGCCATTCAGTGAGAACTCATAAACATGCTTCTTCACTCATAGGCATACACATATATATAGCATTATGCATATTAGTCACTGAAACAAGGCAGAAACAAAGCAAACAATAAGAGCCCTCTGTGGCAAGTTTGTTCTGTGTGGGTGAGCAGTCTTATACTCTGGCTCTGGAAGTTATCTGAACCATTTCTTCTCATGGGGGTCTTGGTTCTCCGCTGAGTGCACACCTGTTGTATGCTTTGTGGAGCCAGAATAGCTCCTGTATTGCTATTTTCATGTACATGAAACCTTTTCCTGTTAAAGCAAACAGTTGCCTGTGCACTGCTAGATATCAGGTAGACTTTAGCCATACTTATCAACAGTATTATGTGGTTTGCCAAGGTCAGGTTACAGCTGTTTGGTTGGTATTGTTCCATCCCACCCTCATAGTAAGCATTCTACCAAGCACATGCAGAAACAAGCTTCTTTGAAAGGCAAAAATTTGCTAAGTGTAAAGTTTGCTAACCAACCCTTTTTTCTCCTGTTTGTACATTAACTCTTTTAAATAGATTTCCCATTTTTCTGTACATTGCATGCTTCCTTTAAAGTGATTTTGTTGAATAGAAGTTTGAAATACCCATAGCACTTAATTTAAAATGGGGGAAAAAAAATAGGAGAATGTGCTATGACAATAGTAAGGCATAACTGTAAAACACAGCCACCTAGAACTCAGTACTCAGCTACACCTTTGAAAAGAATGGGAGGACATGGCAGGCAACACATTTTCACCTTGAAGTCAGATATCTTTAAAATAAGGAACACTCTAGTAATGAGTGACTAGGAAAGGTTTCAGAAAGCTTGGTTAACATCATAAAGTTTTTTAGCAGAGGTATTCATCAAATACAGTTCTCCTGGGAAGTATTCAGCTGCCTTAACTATGAAGCCATCCTTCCTCATACACCACATGTTGCAGAATATTCATCTACTGATGTACAACCTACAGCCCTTAGATGTTCACTGAAAAGTTCAGGACTTTGATGACCATGTCATTAAAGGCTGTATTACACCATGCACATACCAGACACAGATGACATTAATTCCAGCATTTTGTAATTCATGCCTTGCATATTTAGTAATGTTCTGTTGTTACCAGATTTATTTTTGCACAAAGTAATTTTCAGCTAAGAAGCTATTAAGCATATAGGTCCTTATTTTGTTTACTGAATATCAGTATTTTATTCAGAAAAAAATCCAGTTTAGCAAGCATAGGCATATATATGAATCTCATTAAAGTCATTAAAATATATAAGGATTTTGTGCCCCAGTCCTCTTATCGACGCGATTGGCATTATTTGTGGAAAGTAAGGGTGCAGGCATTGATGGTAGTTTGGTTTACACTATGTCTTCTTGTGGATGGTATTTTTTTTATTTGTGTGCTCCCAGTCGGAAGGATTCCTGAGAGAGAAGGGAGCACTGTTCCTTTTCAAGGATGCTATTGAGCGTGCTTCACGTGGGGATGGTTGCAAAGGATGTGGATGAAGTCAGGCAAGGTGTAGCTGTGTTACAGCATTGAGATCTTGCAGCTTATGCCAGGAGACTTCCAGGTGGCAGTGAGTAGGCATCCTTCAAGAGGTGACAGGAGTAACTTCCTCGGGGATAGAGCAGACTGAGCAGAGTTTATTGCAGCTGAGAATGTCATTGAGTTAGCTAAAACCAGAACTGGAGCAGTGATCTGCCTGCAAGGATACATGGGCAAAGAAAGCTGTGTATGAAACAGAAATACCAAGTTTGGCTTGCCAGTCTTTCACTTGAGTGTACTGAGGCAGGTTGCTACTCACTGATTGAGCTGCAAAAGAGGATGATTCACTGCTCTTGGATAGGGTTTCTGAAAGAAAATTCATGGGGGATTCTCTGTGTTCTGCAGAGCTAAGTAGAGCCCAAGTACTGGTGCTTAGAGACCACCTTGTACTTATCCCTCAGAGAAAAGATGAAGAGGAAAGAGTACAGTAGAACCCTGGCTCTGTCAGACTCAGCAAGAGTTTTGCTACTAGCTGCACTGGGGAAGGATTTGATCTCAAATGTTTTGGATGTAGGACAGTTTTGCAGTCATTAAAAATGGCAGATATAAACAAATCTAAATGTCAGTATTGAAACAAATAAAAGTACTGCAATTCCATTAGGCAAAAGGGACATGCGCTTGCTAAGTGTTCCTCCTTAAAAACATGAAGATTTAGGGGTATGTGAAAGAAACCAGCTATTTATTTCTCCCAGCTATAAATATAATGGAAAAAAGGAGTTCCTTAAATTTACTCTACCTATAAGAAATGTACTTTACTGCTTATGTTTAACATTGAACACATATTTAGAATGCTGCCTAGTTCTCGGAATTAATGATGTACTGTGCTTCAGCAACTCCAAGAATTGTTTTCATTCCTTCAGTGGAATTTATGTGCCTAAATCCACTTGACTGCTTTGAAAATCTTGATCTCTAAGCCTGTTCACATACGAATATGCTGTGTTTTCATAAACCAGTAAACAGCTTGTATCAAGACAGGTAAGCATGTACAAGACACATGGTGAATGCTACAAACTTACTTATTTTTGTGGATTGTGATTATTCAAATGTATTCAAATGAAAACATTAGGAACTGGCATAATCGTTTACATGAAAGGACAGTGATACCAGTCTGTGTACATATGAACCAGTGTAGTTACTTTTGCAGATCATTTGGAAAATTGTCTGTAGTCACTGAAGTTCCTTTTTCACATTAAAAACCTCACATTGTAAATCAATGTACAATTTATGCTGTATACAGCATTTCAGTTCAGCATTAATCGTGATGTATACCAGTAAGGTTAATTCTACTGGCTGTATAAGAGATGAATAAAATATAGTATGCAGAGGGAGAATAATGGAATATAGCTGTGGGTTAGAAAGAGATGTGTGGCAGTGATGGATGCAGTTTTTATTCTTCACTGGTGAGGGAGAAACATTAAGTAGAAATTAATTTTGAAATTGCTTAAAAGCTTTAGGGGTGGGAATGAGGGCAAGAATAGATATTTATGTGTAGGTGTGGTTGTTCAGACATAGACATAGAAGAAATGGAATTTATTTGGCTGTCTTAGGAGTCTGGTAATTAAATGTGCTGATAGGAGTTGATCAACTTAGGCACTTTGTAATCAGAAGAAAGAGACATCAACAGGAGGTGATTCATATTAATTTTAAGACAGTCATTGATGATATCTCAAAGCCTAGGTCATTTAAATGTCCAAGTTTCCAGCTAAATTCACAATGCAAATACTGGATCACATATTGTGGTAATGCATTTTCAGTAGGTATAAAAGCCCATCATGATAGTAGTAAGCAGCATTTTGGGGGCACAGTCTTGTTTACAGACACACCAAAATTCATCTGTTAAAAATAAAATTCCAGTTAGTCAAAACTGAAAATTGGATATACAGGTCTGAAGAGTTCCTACTTCATTGCTCTTTAGAATAGCTTATTAATTCAGTATACTGCAGTATGCCAGTGACAACAGTTCCCTTTAAAGAATTCATACAGGATAAAAATACATTGGGAGCGTATATCTCATGATGTCTGACAAATAGTTCTTCAGTTTTGGATGTGTTTCAGTGACCATAATTAAGGACATGTTTTTCAGTAAAGACAAAAAAGTTTATTCATACTTGATATTATCAGAATCATATAAAAAGTATGCTTATAAAGTAGCTGCGATTTCTGTATTTTCCTGTTTTCCGTACAAACTATAAAAGGAAATACTACTTCACAATATATATTAATGTGACCATTTCTAAAAGTGCTGTAGATCTTACTTGGAAAAATAAAATCAGCTTGATGATTTTCAAATGAGAAAACTTCTAAATTTACAGAACTTGAACCAATATTGTCAGATTTATGTTACTAGTTTGTTTCATCATTTAATTACAGCACCCTTCTTCTTTCCTGAAGTCTTATGCGAGACCTTATAATTCCATTGAGAATTATCAAACAAAAATTATATATTACAAATATAGGACAAGAGCATTTTCCTATCAAAGTATATTCCTTTGTTGTTCAAAAAAAATGTTTGATGCTCATATTTTTAAAATCCTTTGAAGTTTTCTTCAATAGAAACTCTTACCATACAGACCAGAAGAGATTTAGTTTACTAATTAGCTACTTCATTTAGATTTCGTATATAACAAAATCAATTCACAATTATAGTTGTGGTTTTTTTTAATTAAACTTTTAAAAGCAGCTGTGTATGTGCTGATGGCAAACTTTTAACCTGCCTTTTTCTTTTATTTAGTTTTCTTCTCAATTCCAAACTTGTTTTAGTGTTCTGCATTTTTAGGCAAACACTGCACTCACCAGTTGAAGAGCAGGAACCAGAAGCGCGGCTCATGTGAATCCTTACCCTAGAATGAGTTTCACAGTCAATAAATGAAAATTCCCTATCATTGCCACCAACTGTTCTGTCTCCGTCAACTGCTCTTACGAGCTGACCATGGTACTAAACACTTTGTTCTCCTTTGCTCCTGTTCTGCTTTTCTGTCCTTCACCTGCTGTGAACATAAGATTTCTTCATTCCCACCCAATGTGCTTTCACATCAGGTAAGAATTTCGGAAGTGAAAATTCATAAGGACATACGGGAATAATTTTTGAAAGGATGGGTTACAGGGAGAAGAGCTTTGTAAGAGCTCAGGAATTTGTGGGAAGGGTAAACTAGGTATTTTCTTTCCACGCCCTTACTTAATCAACTTCTTTCTATCCATGTCGTTTCTCAGGATTAAGAGCGTGCCCCAAAATTCATCATTTTCATCCAAAATCACACATTACCTTGTGTGTCTTTACTGCTTGATCAATCCTGTTTGTTTTGCTGTAATTCTATTCATCCTTAGCAGCATTCAGTGAAGCAGCTCTTAATTAGGTAGTGTTAAAGCTGTCAGTGTTGCAAATCAGCTCTACCTGCAGCTAAACAACTCTTTTAGTTTGTTGGGTATAGATGAGGAGAAAGTAACACAGCTCTGGCAAGCTGTGATGGTGAAAGGAGTGAAAAAAATTTAACTGTACCCCACTCCACACAATCTCCCAGCCTTTGAAAGAAGACTTAACTAGTACCTGCATTTGGTGCATCTGTAGATGTGTCTTTTGTAGGACCTACTTCAGTTTATGCCTTAAGTATGACCATAGTTATGAAGACTACACATTATGCTTATCTCTTTTTATATGGCATCTATATTTTTAACTCTTCTTAATCCTACTTGGAAAAACAGTCAAACAATAGAAATGGTGTGAAGTTTTCTAAAAGATTCTTTTGTGGGAATGTTTTCTTGAGGGGGAGTTTTAAGGATTTTAATGGGGTCTGAAACTTGAACTAATGATGCATATGTTAGGTTTGAGATTATCTCTCTGTTTAGGCCTCTTGCTTTAAATAAATTTCTTAAAATAACATCTTTTATGAGAAATCTTGTAATGTTGAACTCTGAACTTGCTGAAAATTACAATTACAAGTCGTATCTCCATGTGGTTGTGAAACCGAAGAGTTACTGTGTTGCTCTTTCAATTACCCACAAAGTTTGAGTTCATATTCAACTAAATTTGGAAAGGTGAGCTTCAAAATAACCAGAAGGCTGCAGTCTCCTGTGTCCTATGACTCCAGCCTCTCCAAAAGATTTACAAAATAGGGTTCCTGTGTGGTCCAGTCAGATCAAACCTGAGTATCATGACCTTTTTAGGAAGTGGGGAAATATTTTTTGTCCTACTACATGTGAGAAGGAAGCGATTAAAAATGTGTAATTCTTTGACGTTAGAATCAACATGTTTTCATTCTGAAATGCTGCTGTATTTCATCTGAGCCACATTAGCCTGAGTGGTCTTTCCACATGCCTTTGGTTGGACAGGTCTACACCTCTCGTTCTAACTTCTTAGTGAAGAGGAGTATCATAGCTTGACTGCAGTCTAGCTGGTGAAGCTGGAGAACAGATGCTTTGCAAAAAAAGAGGAAGTACATAGGCAATCACTGCCCCTTGCCCTACAAATTGATGGCAATCAAAATCTCTGATTAGCTCGGCTGTCCCCCTGCTCAAGGCAATAAAGCCTCTAAGTTGTCAGCGGTTTCCAGCGCTATTTGAGTTTGGGGGAAATGATCAAGTAATTCTCTTCTGTGTGTTAAATTTTGTTTGAATGGAAACTGCTTTACTAGAAAGTAGGTTTTGAGTCTAAGTACTAAAAGTCTTTGTTTCCTTCTAATTATTCATCTGATCACGTCTTTAATTGAGCATTTGATTTATTTCAAAGTAATCTCTGCTTTTATATGTAAATCACTAGTTTGAGAGTGTGGTAATTAGATTATGCAAGGAAAATTCAAGGAAAAACTGTTTTAATCAATAGGTGGAAATTCTATTAAAATATTTGATACTTATTTATGAGGCCAAGTAAGTAATTTTAGAAAAATATTTCTTTCTAAAAATGAGGTTTTCTGTTAGTGTTACCACTACGAGTATGTTACTTGTGTTTCCTGTCACATACCTGACTAGCTATTTCTGAAGGTCTAAGCCTTTTAATATGAAGCGGATGCACATACATGTTTTGAATCATATAAACTGTGTCCTGACTCTAATTAAATTACCAATTTCCTGACATAAAAACTTCCTCCACAGTGTGAAGGTTTTATTGCCTCATTCAGGCACACTAAAGTGTAAAAGTGGTAAAGACCAGGAAAAAAAAAAACACAGGCATTTTAGACCAGCTTGCTTTGACTATCATCTTGTACACTATGTTCCCAAGACAAGTACGGTACATGCATATGGTAACCGAGAAGATTAATGTACTCTGTTAGGCAAGGCATTTCAGTCAGAAACCAATAATCAGTACGAATGGCCAGTCTCACCCAGGAAAAGATTTTCATTAATTCTGGGCAGAGTTGTCTTAATTGCCTGAAGTACACATTTGGCAGGTTTTAGTTTGGAGGGAAACTTACCAAAGAACTGAAGTATTCTGCTCTTTCTAATGATGATCAAGCACTGCTGTAAGTTTTAAACAGATCACAGTGCTGTGAAAAAGCACTGAAATTTACCTCAGCCTTCTAAAGAATTTCAAAGCACACATACTATAATAATCATTGTACTAAGATAAAAAGCTGCAGTAAGAACTAAGAGAAGGTAAGGTGCTCTAGTTGAGTATAAAACTTTTCCACAAAGGAGTTTTTTTCTTACTGTCTTTGTCAGGAAATACAATAATAATAAAAAGAAAAAGCACTAAAAAAGCTGTCTCCTTCCTTGAGAAATTACTTTCTTAGAATCTCTTCTTCCAAGTTTTGATTGTGTTTGGAAATACTGACAGCAAGATGTCCAAAGAGAGAACTGAATGCTTCCACAGACATATTTTGATGTTGGAAAAGAAGTTACTTAGAAGGGTGGGTTTATCACTGTTTCCATGTCAGGCAACCCTTGCAGCATTTGGATTTAATTTTTGTTTTTTCACCATCACATCTTCAAACTGAAGAAATTGGGGTGTGAGTTTTTTTGGTTGTGTTTTTTTATTTATTTATTTTTCCTGTGGCTGTTCTTTTGCTGTTAAAACATGTGGGCTTGTTAGTGCTTTCTCAGTATGTAGCAAGAGGTAGTTGGGAATTCAGAATTGTGCTTCATCCTTGTACAAGAGGCTGCTGACAAATAGAGACTCAGTTTCTGCTTATCCTAAATTGCTCTGTATGGTTTTTTCTCATGAGCCAAAAGGAACTAGAAGATATGCTGTAAAGTCTTCATAACAGCAGAATTTACGTTTCTGGTCCTCCAACTCATTCTGAGTAGTGTCAGCTCTCTTCTGCCCTCTGTTACTTTGAACTATCAGCAAAACACCCACTTAAGTTACTCATGGTACATGAACGCTGTTGTGAGGAAAGGTTGTATAAGGCACGTTTACAGCATGGAGCTTGGGTTCCCCCTGAAGACAGAGTGTATGCAGAATTAGTAGCTACCACTGGAGTTGACACAGCAACTCAGTCAGCCTGAAACTAAATCTGTGCTAAATACTTGAGAAGGTGGTTTAAACTCTGAGAAGGCAAAAAGGGGAAAGGCAGGCAGTGTAGTTAACTCCTCTCTAGCTCAGCTGTACCCGTCTTGGTATGTGGCATAGCTAATGTTGTATCCAAAAAAATAATACCAAGAATTCTGAATGATTTCAATATGATCCTGAGTATCAATTGAAAAATGTGGTGCAATACTTATGTTACAGTCTATTGCCCTTTCAGCTCATGAGCTACCCATAATAAGAACAATGTTTTCCTTCATATCTATGAAGCAGCTAGTAGATCTAAGATCTACACTACTGCAGTAACATGCAAAAGAAAGAACACATTCTTAATTAATCAAGAAATAAAAGGCCAAAGAAAACAAAGGCAGTGAAAATAGCTGCTTCACAGGTGAGGTCTTCAAAGGCATATAATTCAAGGAATTATTAAATTAAATTTTAATTAAATGAAATTAAATTATATCAAGGAGTATTAATAGGAAATTGTTGGAAGTGAGGTTCCTTGAGTTTGAAAATGTAAAAGCTATGGATATTTTGAAGGTGTGGAAAAGATTATAGCACAGGTAGGTTCCACATTCTTTCCCTCCTCACTCACCTTCCCTGTAATTTGGGGAATTTGCAAGTTGGGAAACATGCAAGTTGAAAGACATGTGATAATCAATTACTTGTCAAAATTATGTTTAGTATGTTTCTGAACAAGTGAGCAATTTTATATACCACAGCCCATACATGGTACAGCTTTTTAGTAGCAGCATAGATTTAGTATTAGATATGGAGTTGACCAGCTGCACAGTAAGCATGACATGATTGGGTTTTTTGCTGTTGTGGTTAGCATATTTTCAAAATAAAAATAGGCAAACATAGAAAGTGTCAACATTGTTGACGTACATAAAATAGAAGATTTTATCTAGAGGGTTAAGCAACAATATGTAAATATGCAGTCAGTGTTTCAATGCAGATACAGAATCAGCTTGAGTTTTCAGAGAAAAACTTAGAAAATGTAGATTTAAGAATGTCAAATGCATCCATTATAAGGTGACTGACAGAGAACAGCATCATAAATCAGTTATAAACTTGGCCTACCCTGTGAGTGTGAGTATACATACATGTGCATACATGCATACACATTTTTCATATATTTATGTATCTATGGTGTGTGAATCCGTGATGTGACCAGGTGGAAGTGTTTGGGTCTGTACCTCTTCCTATACCTGGAGTTATATGCATTTACCATTGTGATCTGAAACTTCAACCCTAAGCTTAATAAAGTTGCTAGATATAAACCAAAAATTAATTTGGACTATTGCATTTAAGGTTTTATACAATTATTATTTCGACTAGCTTTACTTTTCTGAATAGAATTGTACTGCAATGGTTAGGAAAAAGAGTTAAATCTGTATTCGTATAATTTGGCTTCTATTTTGCTATATTTGATATGTATGTAGCTTTAAGAAAATTACTGCTGAGGTGATGATATACTTATTAGCAGTTCTAAAATCTGAGGGGTAGGTAACAATCTCTATGCATTATTGTTATCATGAACAATTTAAGTAGTATTTTTAGGTTTCTTTTATGTTGCAGCTGCTACTCTCCATTTCTCTAAGTCAGATTGCAGTCACTGAAAGGCTGCTTACTTCCTCTCTATCTTCTTGCAAAGAAAATGACATATCTGTGCTAGTTGGTTTATAAACTGGTAAGGAGGAGGTTCATTTAATGTCAAAGAAGCCATTATTTCATGGATTTTTAGAGCAGAAGAGTCACCATTTTCTTTTTGACTGTTCTAGAAGTTTGTGGGAGGAGAAAAGTGATTGCTGTTAGTAAGAGGCATACAAGAATGTATCTATACGACTGCTTTATTCTGTTATTGCAGGGTATGAATTAACAGGATGCAGCTAGTCTGAAGGAGGCACATACAACACTTATTCTTTACCCTATAGCAACATTTGCTATCAAATGTAGGATGCAGGGGGGGAAGTATCTAATTTCTGTCTGAAACGTTTGCCTTTAAAGTTTTGTTACTTGGCAAAGTCATATCTTACAGTTTTTCATTTCTATTCCGTAAGCTTTTTTGTTATAAGCTTTTGTTATAGTAAGCTTATGTTACAATAAGCTTTTATTGTTATTTCCATTCATTCGCTTCCTAAATATTTATTTTTGCATTCTTCCTGTGCTATTGAGTGTACTTCATTCCTTTCATCAGAGCTCAGTTTGCCTTTTTAAAATAGTTTTTAATTTTTAAATCAAAACTTGCTCTGCAAAAAGGCAGGAGTCTGTTATAGTCTGACAGGTTCATTAATTGCTTGTATTTTCAAATATTACAGAGACATTTAGACTGCTGGAAGACAGTTCTTGGCAACTGCTGAGTTTCATATGATTTAGGTATAAATAATCTGAAAATTATATTTGTTGCTTTAAAAAAACATATTGTGATAGCACAAAAAGCAGGACCTTGCTTTACATATCGGAACACGTATTTCCATGTCCTGGAATGTTATCATTATTCAGTTATAGTCCCATTTCCAGCTTATTTGAGGCTGCATAGTATGGGACCCTGGAAAAAAACACATAGTTAGATACAGTCCTTACCTTGAGTCTTACGTACTCAAGGTAGGAGTATGTAAAACTCAGAGGCAGAGTTTTACATACCTACCTCAGGTATGGTCAGATGTAGAAAGTGGAAAGAGAAGCACAGAAAAGTGAATTACAGTGACTATTTTTCAAGCCAGGACAGTTTAGTGTATTTGCTGCTCTTTCTGCCAGGCCAGTGTTACCTCTGCTGCAGCCAGATAACATTTATATAAAGGTTTCCAATTGCATATTCTAAAACTTGAAAGAGTTATGATGTCTGTTTTCTGGGGAGAGTTGTGCTTCCTTGAATATCATCATACTTTCCTTATTATTTCCTGCAACTGGTAACACAGGTTCTCTATGCTAAGGTAATCTTAAAGTAACTAGTTTCTGAGGGATTTTTTCATTTTACTATGGATCTTTACATTCACCTCTATTACATCAGCACCCTAAGAAGTTCCTCTGTCGTCATAAAACATGTTAAAACAAGTCTGTATAGCCTAAATCTGTGAAGAATCACCCTGCTCTCATGTACTGGAAAGCCAAGACTGGCTCCCTGTCATCACCAGCGTGAGTAACATCTCATCTGTGATGCTGACTTATTTTCTTTGCAGTGTCTAAAAGCCATCCATTTCAGCATCTTTAAAACTCACCCTTCACTTTGTTTCCTCAGTTAAGTTGCATTACTTGAACTTGTCTAGCATTTGAAAGTTCCTCTCAAATGCAGTAGATGATATCTGAGATTTCTCTCTTATGTTTTTTTCATGTCCCACACTGATATATAACTGCATCAATATAAGATATTAAAAAGCTTGTTCCCTTAAAATTTGTGGTTAATGTGTAATAATTTTCAGAAATGTTCAGATTGCAGAGCATAAGAATCATTTGCTAAATTCTCCTTACAAGCATATCTTTGTTAGGCAGTCATAATGTAAGTTGAAAGGAAAATGGTTTATAGAAAATTAGTTACACAGCTTGTAAAATGCTGTACAATGTTCAGCAAACAAAAGGGAAAATTTCCTGCAATTTCACAATTTTGTACTTGCTCAAATGGCCATTAACCAACAAGATGAAAATCAAATTTATCCTATTCATGCTATGAATTATCTATGATTAGCAGTGTATAGAATGTGATTTTCTAAAGCTCCTTTCATAGTCAAGGTATCTTCAAGCACTTTGTAAAAAAAAAAAAAAAAAGCCCAACCAAAAAAACCCCAAAACAAAATAAACACCATGAGTATACTAAATGTGTATAGGATAAAAAAAACTTGTTCTTTTCTTTAGATTTAATCTTTGCTCAGTGACTCTTAGATATCATGTCTCATAAAATCCCAAAAGTGAAGTTTTCCTTCCTATTTCTAGTCTTGTGCCAGGACCAGTACCTTGTGGTAATTTGTGAGGCATGTGATGTCTTCTGCTTTCATCATCAAATCACGAGGAACTGTTTCTCATATTACTTTCTTGGTGACATAAGTCGTATGCTTACAACTTAAACTGGCCCCACTGTATAAAACCCATAATCTCTTTATGTGCATTTAGAAGTTTGTGGGCCAAGCTCTGAAGAAATGGCTGAAAAGAATGAGAATTTACTCATAATGCATTTTCATTTTTTATTTGCTTACTGTTTTCTGTGCTGCTGTAATGAACTTGAGTTGTGCTTTGTTAGCTCTTCTGAACAAGAGTTCTTCTGTATTCTGTGATACTGACATGACTGCAGCTAGTGGGGCTTTAAGAAATCATCAGGTACCATAAGACTTGGGTTACAGAACGTACCACTACCACAAGTCATGGTGGTGCCGTGCACAGAAATGAGCTGGAGTCATATTTACCTTCATGCCACTGCAGTGCTAGGATCTAGGCTGCAACAGGCCTGTAAGAAAGAAAGACTGGAGTAGCACAGATGTTGTGGTAACTATTTTAAAATCTCACCCAACTCTTTTGTACACAACTAAACAACTTTAACAAATCAAAATCTATTCTAGCTACTAAAGATAATGGTCATCCAGTAGGCATGCGTAGACATGAGTACAAATAACCTAAAGAATCATTATAGTAATTCTATGATAGGTATAAAATCAACCACAATAATCATGTAGCCAGTATAAGATCTTTAATCAGCCATAGCTGGAAGCTTGGCTTGAATATTTTAGTGGGACCTAGCTTCATTGGGCAAACAGCAAAAGCTAACGAAGATGAAAAGGGAATAAGCAACTTGCTGGAGCTATCCTATTAGAATATGGAGGAGAAATGTCAGTGTTTTATGAAGTGTTAAAGTATATCTAATACAAAGAGGGACAGGTGCAACTGTGTTTTTCCTGTTGATGAATACACAATTCAAGAGTATCAAAACTGGAGAAAAGCTGCTTATCCATATAGTGATTGTCAAAGCCTTTTTGTTAAATGACATTTACACTGTATATTAATTGCTTTGGTACTTTTGAGTGCTACCCTGCCAATTGGACAGTTACGCACTTAGCTTGGGCTTTTCACACACTAAATGGCCAAAGTAAGCAAAGGTTTTCTGCATATCAAATCCTCACCATGTCTTGCTCAGTACTAGTAAGCTTGAGGGCTATCACCAATAGTGTTAAGTATTGTCAAATGCAGTCTGAATTTCTGTAGGGCTAAACTAAAGCCATTGAGCCCTTTGAAGACACCTTTTTCAAGGTTTCACATGATAATTTGCAACCATCCTGGTCAGTTTTGAGCTACGTAATACCAGGGTAACATAGCCCATGTGTTGTTTTATTATTAAGTCTGCCAGAATCTAGAAGTTTGTAACCCCTACCATTTTGCTTAGCAAGCAATATCTATTATGGTCTTGAAATAAAAATCCCACCTAAAGGATGGGGGTACATAACAAGCCCCAGGAAGGGTTTTAGCATTAGGAATATGTAGTTTCATCTTCAGTTATTCTAGTTTGCTTAGTGACTGCATTTTGTATGGACCACTGCTTTCCAGAGCCAGGGTCTGTGTGGCTCTGGCTGTGTGAGGTGGCAGCTGCTGTGGATTTTCTCCAGGGGAGAGAGCTGGCAAAGGCAAATTTATGTCACTCATTCTACCTCTACCATGCAGGAAGGTGGAAGGAGTATTAAAGCAATGGGTCCCATTCTGATACTCCTGGAGTGACAGAAGACTACTTTAGGCCATAAATGGTAATGTTCTGTACCAGCAAGTGACCCAGGTAATCTCCACCTGTCAGCAATTGCAGTGTCATTGCTTACTTCAGCTTTTGTGTGAATCTGGGATATTACATATTATTTTTCATTTAGAATTCTTCAGCTGTACCAAGCACATCCCTAATGTTAAATAAATAAGCAGTATTATAGGCATCTTTTCTGCTTTCATGAATTTCACATCTGGGCACAAAGCAAATCCTCAACTCTTTTGGATTGTTAATGGTTTGTCCTGTATTGGTTTTCATGGGCATTATGTCTTTAATGCACCACGCCATCCACATTCTTCGTAGTGTTCTGGACACAGAGAATTGTCATCCTGCATGAAGCCAAATGGCAGCGTTAGAAGTGATTCATTGGAAATGTAAGAAATTCTTCCCTGTTGTAGTTGATTGATGGCAGCAACAGGGCATTTCACTTGAGACTGCTTCAACAGAGCTAATCTTAAGTCCAATTTAATATTAGACACAATCTTCCCATCATGCAGCTGGCTGACAGGAACATCAGAACATTTCTTTCATCTTATTCCTGCACAGTTTAAGAAACACACATCCGAGGGCTGAAAAAGGTAATTAAATTAAACAAGAACAAAAACTGGTATTATGTCTCTTCTTTCAAGTTTGCACGGAGAATTTTCCATGGCTGTGTGCTCTGAAAAGGGCTGTAATCTAAATGTAATCACACTGCTGATCCAGTGATCCAAAATGGTTTTTAAGGCTTGGGCAAGTGCTGTGGGCTAAATTCAGCTTTCTCTTAGACCTCTTTCCAAATACAGAAATGTGTAAAGCGGCAGTGAAATCTTATGGTCAAACATTACAGCAGAGGTGCAGTTGAACCATTTCAAGGGTTCACACAAATTAAAATTCTGTGATGCAGAAAGAACAAACTAAGACAGATTAAAGTAGAGAAAAAGAGCTAGAGCACTGTGATTGATGTCCTAAGGATATTGCAGTCTGTCTGAGAGGCCAACAGGAAAGCTGCTTATCATGCATAGCATTTGTAACAAGTGTTCAGCTGGATTCTGACATGCTGTTGAAAAAATGAAGAAACACAGATGCCAATCTGGCCCCTGTAAGCAGGCCAGTACTGAGATTTAAAAGTAATGAATTTCTTTTTAGGGTCTCCTCAGCATAGTGTTTTTGCTGTGCATGTGTATTTGCTCAGATACTTCCACCTTGCTGGCCCCATGAGCTCTCTCTCTGTGTGCCAGTAACTGGGTGCTTTTCACACTGCCTGCCCCAACCATCTCCTAATTTGCTGCTTCAGCCAGATGTTCCTGCCTTTACACAGCCTGTCCCTCACTTACATCCTGTCTGAGCCTCCTTCCTTATTATCTTGGTGCTGAACTGTGTTATGCCAACATAATACTCTCTATTAGCTAAATAGTCTCAGATCATTTGGGAAGGCACCCTTTAGTAATTGACAAGAAGCTTTACTGAATTTTACTAAAGCATACTATGATTAGGATATTATTTATGGTATTTTGATTTATTTTCCATCATTAAATATAGCACTGGAAAATCTTCTTGTGAATGTCCAAAGTTGCAGACTGTATGAGAGTCTTATGCATGTATGTGCATGTATACCAAGGCAGTTTATGCATTTTTATTCTTCCTGTATTACCATTTTACTTCTCTGTTGTTTTTTTTTTCTTTTGTGAAGGGAGAGGAAAGTACATTTTACAGCCTCACTTTCTAGTTTCTTTTAGCAAGTCCTTTAACAATTGAGGCAGAATACTTCATTACAACAAAGGAAATTTTAACACTGTCAAAAACAGAGTTTAAAATATGCAGAGAAACTGGTTAGAACTTGTGTGAAATGGAAATGTAAAAGATATGATACTATCTGTTTTGAATCACACCGCTGACAAAAATGCATGATTGATGCCAGTAGGCCTGTCTTAAATTATTGTATTTGTATAGCTTGCCTTGTGGATTGAAAATAAAAGCAAAACCTTATTTAGCCACTCTGTTTTGGTGGTTTTGCTGTGCTTTAGGCATTGTTATTAACCAAGGCTTGTTCTGTACATTTCTGACTGCCAGGCTTTATCTCCTAAGCCTCCCATTCTAGATTAGAATATATAATGATTTTATGCCACCAGTGTCAAAAGCAAGCCAGCCTGCATGAGAAGGGTTGAGCTGCCTTCTGTCTGCAGTGCTATTAGTGATGAGACATGATGCTGAATGCTTTTAAATATGTGCTTAGGCTCCACTCAGCTTTAGTTGAACCAAACTATCTTAAAACACCAGCGGAATTCAACAGGGGATTAATTCTTCTGCAGACAGGTACAAGTCTTCGCCAAAAGCCTGAACAAGTGCTGGTCCTTATATCCTCCTATATATACCATCTTACGTTCTAATTTGATCTCATTAAATCCTAGTAGTATGAAGAGTAGCTTGGTCAAGACCCTGAGCTCCCGGTGGGGTTTAACATAAAATGTAAATATTGACAATTGTTTGTCAGGGTAACAACCTCAGCTTACTAAAGACTGAGACAGTATTTTACAACTGTGTGTATGAAGTTTCCAACATGTTAATATATCTTTACAAAATAACAATGTGTGATACTTGATTTTTGCATTCTTTTATAACATCTTCACATTCACGTCCCCTGTTCTCCTGGGGTAATTTAACCACTTTGATATCTGCTAGAAGGACAGCACAGGAAATAATCCAGATTTCTGGATTGCAGTGATGGTAACTTCTTCACACATGTGAGCTGATAGGGGCAGGTGTTCTGGATGGACCTCATACTTACAAGCGTGGAGTAACTGGTCAGGTTGTGAGGTTCATGAGCAGTCTTGGTTGCAATGACCATGAGATTGTGGAGTTCAGGATCCTGCAAGGAGGGGAAAAAAGCCAAAAGACAGGACCACAACCCTGGTGTTCAGGAGACAAGACTTTTCATGTTCAGATGTCTGCTTTGAAGAATCCCATGAAATACAGTCCTAGAGATAAGGTGGTCCAGAAGAACTGAGTGATTTTAAACACAGGACAAGGTTGCCCAAGCAGGTTGTAGAGTTTCCATCCTTGGAGATACTCAACACCTAATTGGATGTGATCCTGAACAATCTTCTCTATGTGATGCTGCTTTGAGCAGAGGGGATAGACTACATGATTGTAAGAGGCCCATCTGCAATCTCAGATCTCTGAGTCTCCTGTAATACCTGCTCTAGCTGACTGCTTGAGCAGGCAGAAGCAGACTAGACAATCTCAAACTAGACTAGATCCCTTCAAACCTAAATATCGATGTGATTCTGTGAATATAAACCAGTAGAGGTACACAGAATCTTTAGGAAGAAGTTGAGAAGGGGCAGAGTTCTTCTATATTTTGAGTTTTCTTTTTCCTGAAATCTTGTCAGGGACTCCTACATGTTAACTCAGGAACAAATAAAAATGGGCTTTTTCAATGTGAACACAAATTAAATTTACACACAAACACAAGGAACCATAATGGCATGTAACTTACGTTGTGTTTGCAAATAAGCATTAAAGACATAAACTATTACTTGTTAAAGACTGTAAAAATATCAATATTAGTGACCATTCAAAGATGGTTTAATGTAAAATAACATTTTGCTAACATTCTGCCTGTTTGACTGTAGATTCTACTGGAACAGCTGTGGCTGACCCAGCGAGGGTAGTGGTTTCCAGGGTAAATCATAAGACCACATTCTTTGTGGTGGAGGCCTAGAAATTAGAACTTCGGGCATACCTCTTATCCCTACTGTTTGTGCAGCTCATCGATGTGAACTGCTGGCCAGTGCTGCATGACTCCATTTCTCTTTTCTCCCATGAGATTGCAGCAGCAATGACACAAAGCATTAAGTGCACAGATAAATGAAAATGAAACATCCATGAGGTACTTCACAGTTCATTGGCCCAGATGTGCATATCTAATATATATAGATGTTTTACACTTTGAGGCAATAGTTTGACATCAGATAAAGCCCATATTACTTGTCTTTCTTGAGCAAAAGCAATGCACAAAAATTAATGTTACTTGTTTCTGAACAATTAAGTCATTGAGATCTGCTTGAATAAATTGTAATGAAGGAGTGTTAACCAAGGGCAACTGAGTAGATAGAAGTACAGTTTATGCTTTATAAACATACTAAAGTAATATATATCGTATCAAATTATAAATCTTCAGTAAGAAGTCAACTGGCAAATAAAAAACTTTTCAGTAAAAAACCCCCAACTTACACATATAAACCAGTTTCTGCAGTACATCAGAATATATTTTAAAGAATAACTATTAGCATCATGTAAAGAAGCTTTATAAAAACACATTATTGTAGTTGATTATGTTTTGACAGTGTAATAAAACTTTATAATGCATATGTTTGACTCATTTTGATGATAAAGCTTCCTTTTTCTTTTGCAGAAAATGATGAGGTCATCCGTGTTTCATATGTTCATACTAAGCATGGTGGCTGTAGATGTGATTGTTGCTGCTAGTAACTACTACAAAGGAGAAAATTTCAAGAGGCAATATGATGAATTTTACCTAGCTGAGGTGAGTAGGCTGAAATGACTATCTGGATATTTTTCAAGATAAGCTAAAGTGTAAAATGTGAATGTCAAGTATATTTTAGTATGTAATTTTTTTTATTCCCTTAAGCATTCTGAGAATTCTTTGCTAACTTGTTCAAGTTCCTCTGGGTGACAATGACTGACAGCCCTGTCTTAGAACCTTTTGAAAGGTAATTTCCTCAAACAAAATGTCACCAGTAATGAGCTGAGGCTTAAGTATAACATCTGCAGGCAGTGCATGGCTGCTGAGTTGCTGTCATTCTCTTGCAGGAGTGTAACATCAAGAAGAATTCAACTCTAAAAAAATGACAAAATACTGTCTTTAAAGAATAATAATATAGTACATTTTCCTAAATCATCTTTATGCACCATACATGTAGCTGCAAGAAGGTCCTTAAGCATAACCAGAACAGTCTTGAAAATAGCCTGGCTTCAACAGCCTCAAGAGCATACACAAAAATACTTATCCAGTCATGAATTTGGTGAATAAGGAGGCTAAGCTCCTGAACTAGTGAAGCAGGGGTAAAAAGTTTCATTATAAATGACATTCTGTCAGGGAGCCCGCTTCAGTCATTGGCTGGTCAGGGATTTTACTGTAGAGCATGCATTGGACATCCTAGAACCTTGTCTACATGTGTTTCTAGTACTATTTAATTCAGTTTGAAAAATAAATAAATAAAGAAAGAATTTGAGTATTTGTTACTAATGTACAGCCATAGCTTAGAATAGATACTTGTTTTTCCTGTATCAAGAGTGAAATCAGTATTGTAGCATTCCTTATTAAAAATATTTACTTTGATGGGCACTGTGAATTGTGACTTTATCTGAGTATAAAGCCACCAGTGCTAAAATTCACCAAGATTAGTTCTCTGAAAGTGTTGATCATGGTTGCCTCGGTTGGGCACATGTTATGGTTTCCCTGATTTCAATAATTATGGAGTCCTTCTTTGAGGCCAAAGGGGACATTCTTAGGATAGAGTACATGATAGCAGTATAGTCCTTGTGATTCCTTTCCCATTCGTATTTGCTGTTCATTGCTGGCAACAAATACACCAGTGGCAGAAGAATCACAAGTCAAGAAGTTCAATGATTTCTGCTCTTGTGGTTTTAAATGTCTTAAATACATTTGGGATTCAAACTCAAGTGCCAACTCTAAACCCCTAGTCCATAACATCATGATGCTTTACAAATCTCCCTTTTCTAAGGGAGATTGAGTTGATACCCTTTTTTTAATTTATCTTAGTTTCAGAATTTGTATCAAACATGATACAGCGGGAGATAGCTGTAGTTTAGAGTAATTGTGAAATGTGTTATCTTTATTTTATCTCAACTTCTAAGCATATTCAAAAAACAACATGAACTTGAAAGAGGGTGATCCTGAGAATAAAACATCAGAATAAAACCAACAAATGCTGGATTTTTTTATGACACAGATTTGAGGATAGAAGTGAGGACAGGGAAACTCATTTTAATCTCTGTTCTGCTTTAAACTGGCAGGCAGCTCAGCCTGCCACTCACTCACTGTCCCCCAGTGAGAGTCACTCACTCTCCCCCCGTGGGATGGGGAGAGAATTGGCAGGGTGAAAGTAAGATGACTCATGGGGTGAAATAAAGACAGTTTAATAGGGAAAGCAAAAGCCGTGCACACAAGCAAAGCAAAACAAGAAATTCATTCACCACTTCCCATAGTCAGGCAGGTGTTCAGCCATCTCCAGGAAAGCAGGGCCATATGATGCGCAACCATTGCTTGGGAAGACAAACACTATCACCCCGAACATCTCTCCCTTCCTTCTTCTTCCCCAGCTGTATATGCTGACCATGACACCATATGGTATGGAATGTCCCTTGGTTCAGTTGGGGTCAGCTGTCCTGGCTGCGTCCTCTCCCAACCTCTTGTGCACCCCCAGCCTGCTTGCTGGTAGGGTGGGGTGAGAGGCAGGAAAGGCCTTGACCCTGGTGCAAGCACTGCTCAGCAACAGCTAAAACATCCCTGTGTTATCAACACCATTTCCAGCACGAATCCAAAACAACACCATACAAACTGATGAAGAAAATTAAGGCTAGCCCAGCCAACTAGGCCGGAAACAAATAATGAAGTCAGCATTAAAGCCTGAGTCTGTGAACTTCTCGCTGTTTATGCCCAGGATACAGCAAGTGGAGCCTGGATTCTTAACAAAATAACATTAATTCTATTTATACTCAAAATAGGAAACGCTGCCTGTGCTATTCCTATTTTGGCACTGAATATATAGTATAATTATGCTTTTATTAATCAGTGCTAGAAACATTCTCTTCAACGTCAAGTGTATATTTCAAGTGAAGGGTTTGGGGGTTTTTTTCCAACAGAAATATTTGTCAAGGTTTAGTAATTCAAGATGAACATGTGATTAGACTAGAGGATAATTCTGGCTCAAAAGTAACATCCGGTTTTCTTTAAAGATATATTTTTCTGTTTCTGTATAGCTTAGATTATTGATATATAAGTGGGGAGGTTGTCATAAAACTCATTTGTTTACATTCTACATGTTTACATTTCTAAGTATATAAGTTAAATTAGTCTGGAATAGTGAAAGGTATTATGTTTATTTGTAAGGCATACTTATTTGATGTCCATTTGTTGGGGTTTGTTATTATTTTTAACCTTTGGTGCTTTTACTGGAGACACAATAAAAATCAAACAAGAACAAACCCCTAGTATCTTATAGAATGAGGTATAAAATACAGTATCCGAACAGGGAGATGAGAAAAATTCTGGGAAAGAGGAGAAATTGATAAGCTGTTGTCATTTGCTACTTGGTTATTGTGAAACTTGTTCTTTGCCGCACAGGACATACAAAGAAATTGTTTTTAAGAGCCTTGAGGAGACTGAATACTCAAACAATGCAGATTATTCCACAGTGGCTGGCTTGTTCCCTTGGTGAGGGAGACTGGTTGAAGCAGGATGCAATACTGGCTTGTAAGCCAGTTACAGAGAGTCTGTCACTGATGGACATTGGCTGATACTGAGCTCTGCCTCTGAAAAAAAAAAGATGTTAAGGGGCTACTGGAAAAACAAAATGTTGCTGAAGGAGGCATTGATACCATAAAGCTTCTGGGTGACTGAACGGGAAGTAGCCCTCAGAGAAGCAGCGCATTTCTGGTAGCTCCTCTTTGTCCTCCCCAGAGCAAAACTGGCAACCTGGTAGAGGGTGACTGCTCATGCTTTACATCTGCTATTTTGTGTGGGTCTGCTCTGGCTTCTTATGAGAATTTGCTTTTCCCCTGTCTCTGCAGCAATGAAAGGAGTAATTTCAGCTTAAAAAAAAAAAAGAGGCTGTAAGATTTTATTACATTTCACACCTAACAAAAAGTTCTAGGCAGATATTCCGAATCTTCTCCTGTAATTAATTACAAGGAAGGAAAAAAAAATACAAGTCTGTCAGCAGGAAGACAGGTGTATAAATGTAATCAGATGTTATGCAAACCATTTGATACATTTTTAAGTGCTAGGGGTTTGAATTCGTTTGACAAGCATGTAAAATGCAAATGATCCCACCCACACATTTTTAGAATAAATTAAAATACACTTAACATCATATTTGTTAGTCTTGTCCTAATGGGAAGCCTATGTGCTCTGAAGTATGTATGTGTGTATTTAAATGGCATTGTTATTCCACCTGCTCTGTAGCTGAACTCCAGCTGCTTTCTCCCTACTGCTCCATTTTTCCTAATTTGACCACCTTGTTCTTTTAGGATTCAATTAGATGTATTTTCATTAAAAGTGAGCTTTCATTTTAATATTTTTTGATAAAGTGTTGTCCTTGTGGTTTAGATAGAGATCTTCATGTAAAGAGGTAGTCTGTTCAAACTCGGCTCATTGTTCTCCACAAGCTCTTTGAGCTACCAGAACAAGGTCTGAAAAACTGGCCAGATACATTTGAGAATATGAGCATGAACGTGTCCCTATACTGTGTATGAGTAAAATCATGCAAATATTTCTTGGTAGTATTTCTTCCCTAATGTGAAGAAGGTTTTGAAGTGCTATGAAGCATTCTTCCTTTAGCCATTCAGAGGACATTGGACACCAGATAACTACTTTGCATTCCTTGAGGAGCTATATAATATAGCCTCTAGCACTGCTCATAAATAGCTGTGTGGACAAGGGGAATAAACATAGAACATAAACTTCAGTGTTTAATTCCCTACACCTGCTTTGGGACAGTCCTGTCCACATACAATATGTAAAATTTTATTTAGCTATCTCACAAAACCGCTCTTTCATGTTGATAAATATATTTTTGATGGACTGGAGAGTTTAAATTTTCAGTAATATGAGTACTTAAGGCAGCATCCCAGAGATCGTCACTGTCAGATTCAGAATTAAAATCTTAGTCTCTAACTTCATTATCCTCTGCCAATTCTAGCAGACTTTATGGCCCACAGTCAATTAATATCTCTATCTTAAAAGACTAATAATGCTTTCCACAAAGGAGGTTTGAGCTGTATTTTGTTAATGTTTGCAAGCACTTTATTAGTTGTATATATAGATGCCACCTAATCTTATTTCCGTATCTCTTTTAAGACCCGAAGTGTGTAAAGTGTCAGAGGGAAAAATTGCTGAGTCAAGGAAAAACATCTTTTCCGTTGGGTTTCCTGGCTGTTGGGAAGCAAGGGAGAGAGTATCTCAGAGTATATACAGTGGTAAAATATGAAGGCAGGTTAGAAATAAGTGTGTCTAGGCAGAAGGATTTTTGGAAGTGACAGAAGTAAAACAAATATTGAAGATGTAAACCTCTGCAAAATTGTGTCCCTTTTTTCCAGCTGAACATCATGGGGTTTAGTGTATAAAAATTTCAAAAAGCCTCTGGAAGAATCCCACAATCAATGCTTGCAAGTAGATTTCTTCCCCTGTAACTTCTAACCTTACTCTCTTTGCTTACCTTCTTTAACACCATCTCTTTTTAAAATTGTGAAAGTTTACCAATTCTAGAATGAGTTTGAATTTCCTGTTTTTTAAAGTTGTTCTAATGTTTAAGTCCCATCATCCCTTTTCTACTTGTTTTGGTTGCCATATTACTGTGGAAGGTTTAGAAACCTGGAAGTAGCAATTTTCCACCAAGAGACCTTTAAACTTGGGTTTGTTTCTTAGATCTCTTAAAATTCTTCAGATAGTTCACATGGTCTGCTTCACATTTTGAGAAAAACATCTCATAATTGTTTCCATTTTATCTGTGTACACAAAGTGAAAGGTCAGCTGGATGAATTCATTACTTCATGCTTTCCAAACTGTGAAATCTACATGTCTGTGTTGACACTTCATAAAATTGCATGAAGTGTATATTTGAAGGAAGAATATGAGACAGTATGAGGAAATCTATTCTTGATCATTTATTCTGTTTAGAGCATGAGTGGTTTTGTTAAATATTATGGAGATCTTTATTTTTGCCATAGAAAACCTTAATAGACATGATGTCATAGAAACCTGTAATTTAACTCCGTGTTTTGAATGCGTCTTTCTTGTTTTATATATTCATCTAGGTTGCTTTTACAGTTCTGTTTGATTTAGAAGCTCTCCTGAAGATCTGGTGTTTGGGTTTCACAGGATACATCAGCTCATCTCTTCACAAGTTTGAGTTGCTGCTTGTCGTTGGAACCACTCTTCATATTTATCCAGACCTCTATCACTCTCAGTTTACATATTTTCAGGTATGATCAGATACTTTTACATTTTACTGTATATACCAATAAAAACATTACCTATCAACATTTCACTGTCATTTGCTTCCATTCTCAGACTACTGAAGTATACACAATTTTGGCTTAGTTTAAGAATATCTTTAAAATAACAAATAGGATTCCTTCTAGCTTTGCTGAGAAGTCCTTTCAGTTTTCAGTAACTCCCATTTCTTATCTGAACTATGCTGTTCAGCAGGTTCTGGATTAGTTTATTCACTGTCCTTCATTGAGCCTTTTGCTTGCACACAGCTGTTTACAGCATCACCTTCCTGTAGCGTCTACCGCTGCTTCCTGGCTTCTTCCATGAGGCCTTCGTACATTTGCTATTTCTTCCCCAAATCTTCATCTCTGTGGCAGTCACATACCTAAGAGTCTCCACTCCAGTTATTGTGGATCTTCTGAGGTCATTTCCCCAGAACCATCTTAAACCATCTTAGAGTTGTTGTTTTTTATAGCTTTCCAACCATTTATTATCTAGAGGGTAAATGTGTTTATTGAGCATCTTCCTACATTTTCACTTTGGGGAAGACCACGAACTAGAGACAAAGAAAGACTTATTAATTCAAATTTCTGATTCTTCCTCTGTCAATCAGCCCAACCAATTCCCCATTCATCCTCCTTGAAGTGCTTAGAGCTGCTTCAGTTGCGGGAGAAAGCACTGAGATGCATTATAATGTGTTACATTCTACAGTGCTAAAGAAAGGGATTTAAAAAATACATGTTAAAGGATTCGTATCTGTCCATTATTCAGCAATGGACTGGCATAGTGAATAATTAATAATCAATAAAGGCAAATAATAAATCGCCAGACAGAGTCCTGTCAATAAATGTGGTTAGCTACAGTGACACATATTATGATCAAGTAAGTACAATATGGGGGGAGCAGCCTCCCCAAGTGTAGGTTGAAATATAATGGTCTTTTCAGATTTCTGCAAATGACCTCCTATATTTTTTCTACGTGGTTCTGCACGCCTGCTTAAGCTTTCAGGATGACAAATTCTATTTTACTTTTACCGGGTCTCATTTGAAAGTTTTTAGTTGATTTTAGCTTTTATTTTGCAGTCCAAATGTGTAAAATGTTGTTATTCAGTGTAGCATTATATTTCTAACCTGCAAGAAAACAGAATCTAGCAGGAGTATGCCATTGTACTCTAGTGTCAAAAGCACACAGGAAACCTAACTGGGAGCAATCAGTTAAAATAGTTACATAGTTAATAGTTGGTCCGTATTTATTAGGGCAGAATCCACTTACATCTGATGATTTCTTTCTAAGAATTTTAAATATAAATTATGAAGATGTTGCACTAAATGGGTAACATCATTAACTCATGGGATGGAAAGTATAATGAAAATGTAGCCACATGTTGATTAAAAAAATGAGAAGTCTTCTCTTTTTAATGGATTTAATAAGTTTCATGGGGCGGGGGTGGTGGTGTGTTTTCGGATTGTTTTGTTTTGTTTTGTTTTGTTTTGTTTTGTTTTGTTTTGTTTTGTTTTTAAGTGCTAGCTTTTATGACAGAAAATGCCAGGATGTGCTTTTTTTCCCAAATACATGAGAGATACAGATTTTGCAAGTAGAAACACCTGCTACACTGAAAGATTCAGGTTGTATTTTGCAATGCAAATCCCCTAAGTGGCAAATGACAGTAAGGTTGGAAAATATGTTACCTTTGATGTCAGTGTGTAAGGGAGGTATGCACCGTATTCCCCCGCAATCAAGCTTCTAGGCAAGCTAGATAACACATTTTCAAACCAACCAAGGTCAAAAAGTCTTTTTCACATGGATATGTCTTGATGTTAGGCAGGTTTCTAGGCCTTTAGGTATTAATGATGACAGGTTAAATGTGTTTCTTGTCAGCCAACAAAGCAGATTACTGAAAACAGAAGTCTTGACACATTCTAGCAAGCAGAAATGTTTGGCTTATGTAGCCTTCCTTAGCATGTATTTCAGCCTGCATTATTCATTTTATCATTTATCATGGTCTTTATCATTACCTTTTGCCAACACATCATTCACTCTTCACCGCATTGGATACTGTCCACCCTCCCACCTATCTTTCTTGCATTTTCTGTACATTGATTCAAAACACTTTGCATATTATTGTAGAGTTCTGTAATGAACTGGCATAAAAGGGAGAGATATAAACAGAATTTGACCTATACTATTCTGAAGAGATGTGCTTGGGGAAAATATTGCTGAGTCATTTTCTGAATACATATCATCACTTTTAGGAGATGCAGCCATTCTTTATAACAAAGCTGTGGTTCCTTTTTTGTATTTTTTTTTTTTTAACATATTTTTATATTTATTCCAAATAGTGCAACTTCTGCAGCTCTTAAATCTAATACAATTTGCAATCCAATTACAAAGAATGCATAAATGTTCATTAGAGTGTACTTTTGCTAGATTCAATTTGTCATCTAATGAAAATAAATGAAAAAAACCAAAACCAAATAGTATCAATAAGATTAGTGTGTTGCTTAAAGGTCAATTAAAGTTCCCCAAAGGAAGGGGTGAGGGGGAAATAAGGCAGATAATGCAGTTTATCTAAAATACAACTCAATACCAACTAGCATGAGATCTTCACTCTGCTGGGGTCTGTATCTAAATTAATACTGGTGGAAACAGAGCTAACATTTACACTGTGAGTAGATCTTGTAAGTAAGAAGGCACCATATTAACATGTTCACAGTACTTGGAAATCTCACTTGTCTCACTGTCTGTCATTGCCTTGGTAACCAGTTTCATGTACTCAGATTATATGTAATACGATCACAGGACCAATATGAAAGAAAGGACCTTACCTTACTCTAATATTGTGAAAGTTAATCTCACAGAAGGGGTCTGGTATATTTGGAAGAAGTTGTTCACTTGAGATGGCTGTCTCTGTCTCTCCCCTTTGGTAATAAAGCCTAGATGACCAGAATATTCTGCATACCTGATGGCTAGGTATACAGAAGAGTTTCATGCAGAAGGCAAAGGTGTACATTATTAGCAAGCTACTAGGTTCAGTGAACTCCTTCTGTGAACAACCTCTGTCAAACTTGTTTTCTCTCCAAAAGCAGCACAGTAATTTTATTTGACCTGTACATAAGGTCAACCTACAATTGCGCTGTAATTCCTACCTTTCAGTTTCAATATGATTCTTTTGGAAATACAAGTGGTACCTTGGTCTAGAGGGTCTTTTTCTGTGTAAGAACGGCAGAATCTCATTTGCCCCATATCCTGCTGTCTGCTGCCTCCAGCAACTACTGTTGATGCCACTCCCTCTTGTTGATGCTAATGTTCATGTCACTGTCTGTGTCACCGTCAGTGGCATAAATGGGAGAATCAGAGCTGTCAACAGGTTTTTTGAGGTAGACTCAGCAGTGAATGGGTAAGGAGTTCCACACACAATCACAGTTCTGCTGCCACTACTAGTACTGAGAGATGTCAAATATGTCAGTGGCACAATTTCCCTTGTTGTATATAGCATGAAATAGCAAAATATGTTCATTATCAAACTTGCTAGGTTATATGGTACACAATGCCAAAAAATTTTATCTTGGGTCACTGAAACAGAAAGATGACCTGTAGAAGAGCTGGCAGTTCTTTGTGTGTGTATATAACCTGGTTTAACAAGTGACATAGAATTATAGTAAAATGTAGGTTGAAAGTAGCCTTTCAAAGTCATGTCGTCTAGCCTTCTTCTCAAAGCTGAGCCTTCTTCAAAGATTGTTCAGGACCCTGTCCCTTTAGAATAAGTATGAATTTTTAACACTGATGACCTTCATTGGTCTGTAATTCCACATTAAGATCAGATTTACTATCTGTGGTGTGTTTTGCCTATGACCTTGTTCCCTCTGTTACCCCCAAAACAGCTTTACCCAGTTGCATTTCTGTGATGCTTCTGTGGCTGGTGAGCTGGGGGCCTTGAGTATCCTCCTGTGCCTGTACTCGCAATTTGAACAAGATGCTGTTATCACATCTGTATGCCTTGATGCTGCATTTTAAGCAAGGTTCACAGATAGCTCATTCCATGCAAAATTACAGCTTGTTATTACTGTATCTTAGAAATAAAGAGTTATGTAACAATAAGCATTACACCACACCGTCATAAAAACCTAAGAAAAAGACAAAGTAGGTTAAAAGTTAACCTGGTCACGGGTAACTGCTGTTGCTAGTTAAAAAAAAATGCTCAGGCAGGCCAAGATAAGTACAGGCAAAACCTGACAGGTTCCAGGGCTTGTGCTCTTAACCTAACACATATCTTGTGCTCTATTACAAGTGGAGGCAACCTGATAATTACTGGGCTACAAGGCTGCAAGTCCCTTTTTGGCCTTGAATTTTCTGATCCTGTGAAAAGTTGTTGATTAATGTGATAATAAATGAATACAGTTGTATTTTCTCTTTCTTTGCAGGTTCTTAGGGTAGTTCGGCTTATCAAGATTTCTCCTGCTTTGGAGGATTTTGTGTATAAGATATTTGGACCAGGAAAAAAACTTGGGAGTTTGGTGGTATTTACTGCCAGCCTTTTAATCGTAATGTCAGCAATCAGTTTACAGATGTTTTGCTTTGTGGAAGAACTGGATAGATTTACAACCTTTCCACGGGCAAGTATCAAAACCATTGATTACTTGTTGCTTGTAATTATTTTCTTATCATTAACAAGATATTTTTTTACCATTGGTGGTGGTAAGTGTTGGTGCTAGCTTAACAGGTGGACTTAATGATCTTAAAGGTGTTTTCCAGCCTAAATGATCCTATGATTCTGTTGTGGTTAAACCCAGCAGTTAACTACACACCACACAGCCATGGTGAATAAGAATATACAAAACAAGTGATGCACAATGCAGCTGCTCACCACCTGCCAACCATTGCCCAGCCAGTTCCTGAGCAATGGCCCCCATCCATGCTGAAAAGTCCTTGAATAAGTGTATAACACTGTTCAGCAACAACTAATACATCAGCGTGTTATCAACATTATCCTCATCCCAAATCCAAAACACAACACTGAAGCAGCTACAAGGAAGAAAATTAATTCTTATCCCAGCTGAAACCAGGGCAGATTCTACAATTTGTTATTATATTAGTGGTCTTGCTTTCCTTCTGAGAACCATGGAGCATTTTGTCTCCATATGTGTAGATAAAGCAATTGTATTTTCTAGATATAACAGCCATCCTGTAGTCCTTCAGTAGTGAAGTTTATCTTTCTTTGTGTTAGCTATTCTGTTTCTGCTGTTAAGGGAACATAGAGAAATTTCACACATACACCCTGATGGTGACTTTAGCAAAGCATATGGTACCTTAGCATGTTACAGAAAGAAGACTCGTGTATAATCATCAATATTAGCCACAAATTTTACATAAAACATGTCTACACATGATTCATATCTTCATATTATGAAAGTGATTGTTCTTCATTTGTGCAGGAATGCTTGTTTTACACAGGACTATAAAATCTGTCTGCACTGACAAAATAAATGTTTGCCTTTGGGTTATAAATAATAGATATTTATGGGCATTGCGTTAATTCGGAACAGAATATTGAAAATCAGTGAAAATTGGAGCTAATGTATTTCTTGAAGCACACTGTTCTGAATGAAAATACTGCCATCTCTTTAATAACGGATTAGACTGAGTGTACATGGATTGGTTCCAGTGACAATTTATTTGTTTCTGTCATTCCAGCTTGGTTATCCAGTGTATCTATTTTAGTGAAAGTGCATTGGTTAGAACAATTAAGTAACAATGAATAAGGCAGCCTCAAGGGTCATGCATTTAGCAAGCAAAATAGCTAGGCAACAATTTGTAATTATCAGCCTGGACTTGATGTATGGGAAGCTAGCCATCAAATGTAAGATGCAAACTACCTACCCGCAGAGAATAATGTAACACCATGCTTTCTATTTTGGAAAATGTGCTTAGAAAAGCAGCCAGTAGGATCATTAAGAATTCATTATAATTAGGTTTTTTAAATGCTGAAGAAAGCAAAAAAAAAAAATAAATACAATAAAACTTAAGCTTTTCTAATCAAGTCAAAGCTCTGTCTGTAAATTGGATGATATTACCACTATACTGTATGCTCAATTCCCATGTATAACTTCTGAAAAAAACCTTCCAACTACAAGTTTGAAATCATCATGGAATTTTGTTTTGGAATTATTTTTATTATTTATACAAAATAACAATGAAGTCCTGCAAGAATTACTTCAGGATAATTTAAATAAGACAGATTCACAGCCACCTGCACATTTTAACTAGAAAAATAGATGCATATATCTGAGAATGATCCACTTGCGCTAAAACGTTGCCAAGATATATCAAGATGTTAGTAAAGTTTCAAATTGTTTCAAGCATTTAAATCTGAGGCCATTTAAGCTTCAATAAAAGCTTCTGTCATATTAAAATTTCAACAGATTTATACACTAAATACATTTGAAGAGTGAGAAGATATTTTCAGCAGCAAATTATACAGTTTTTTACCAACAGAAAATATCTAAACTTGTTTTCTATTTTCTGACATAAGTTTTTGAGAAATGGAAGGTTAGCAATAATAAAGTACTGTTTTGTACAATGCTGAATTGAAATGCTTTTAATACTTTTTATATGATAGAAGGAAGAGTCACCTTATTTTCTTAGTTATTGTTTATTTGTTTATATATGTGAATATTTAAACATATTCACCTTGTTTTGAATGCTTCAGACGTATGATTTACAGGATGTGGTTTCTCTTTGCAGCTTTTTTGTGACACATCTCTTAATAAGTTAATAGAGTCAGAGAAAAATTTGTACTCAAAAAAACATTGTGATTGATGGGGTGAGTGATGGTGTCCCTCTGAAGGAGTGTGTCTTCATAGCAAAGGCTGGGGGATTCCCACTCATTTTGTCTACTCTTAATAAACACCCCTGGATCAGTTTACAATAAGACAATTATAAAGTATGTAATTTTGCTTTTGCCTGGAATGCATTATTTTCAAAATGTGACTGAAGATCTACTTGCATTACTATATGACACAGGAGATGATATGAGGCCTGCAACAGCAGAATTTACTGAGATTAATTTTCAGGACCTCATCCCCAAAGAAGAGCAAACCTAAATTGGCCAGGATTATTGCTGTGGGCTTCTTTAGTAACAAATACAGAAAGAACAAGCACGCTAACAAAAATGGTGACACTAGAGGCTAAATTTTGAGGGTTTACATTAAAGTGCTTTTTACACTGAAACAGACAAAACCTAAAATCATCTTGAAACTGTAAGTGCTTTATGGGAAGGCACAGTATGGGTTTTGGAATAAGAAGACCTCCTCCTTTCGCTAATGCCTCTAAATTGCATGTTTTCACATGGTTTCCTGACAACAGTCAATAGGCACAAGCTCAGTGTTGCTATGGCTACAAATTTCACCCTTCTTTTGGCCACTGCAGCTTCCCAAATGGACTAGCTTTCTGTCTAATGCAAGTATAAAAATATAGATGTTTTCTATAATGTTTTTAAGCGATCCACCATCTCTATTCTCGCACATCTTCTTGGGCTGCACATATTGAGCCATGAGAAGGGGAGGCAGCGGCTGGCAACCCTGAAGATGGAATGGCAGGGGAGAGACTCTGTTCAAATGCATCAGTGTAAGATGGCCACTAAGAAATTTTAAAAATCCCTGTATGGAAAACAAAGCACATTGCTAGTGTCTCTGACTTCCATGCCAGACTCCTGGGGCTTGGGGCCGTGTGCTGGCTACTCGGTGTCTCAAGTTACAAAGCTGGGAATGCTGTTCTTCTTTTAAGTGGGTCAACACAAGATGAAAGCCAGGCCCAGGTGATCTCAGCAGCAAAAATCTCCCAGTCTTCAGCAAAACCAGGGCTTCGCTCCTAGCTTTGATCTTGGAGAAAGCTCAAGCTGTTAGATGTTTGTTCAACTTCAGCATCATCCACTAGAAAAATAGAACAACGCGGTCTTAATTCTCTGATCCACTTGGAATCTCAGTGCCACTGCCACAGGATTGCTGCTCTTCTTTCAGGGTGTTACTGAGCACTCATGACTGAATTAGGAGAAGAAGGTAACTTTACACAGGTAGAACAGACTACAAACAATTCATAGCATTGGCCTAAATCCTGTTAGCTTAATTTGCAGAAGTAATCCCACTGATTGTAGGACTGATGCCATGAATAAAGCCATTGGGATTGAGCCCATAATATTTTGTGGACAAGCAGCTGTTACAAGTCAAATACATTATAATTGTAAGTAGTAATTGTCTGGCACCACCCGTGTAATAGTTGGACAAGATATCAGAAGTGGCACTTCAGCTCGTATATTCCACCAAACCTTTGCCGATCTTCCACTATAAATAAAAAGGTAGTTTGAGTTCCATCATCAAAGCAGCTAATTAAGTAATAGGGCATAAATACTCAAAGAAATTGACAGTCTTTTCTATAACATGAATTAATTCAGAAAATCACCATTTGCATAAATCTTTTAAGTCTCATCTTCACAGATGTTGATTCTGTCAGCTAGTTGCATTTCAAATTAATTTTAAAATAAACAGTGGGAAGTATACCTTTCAGCTAAAAATAACTTGCTCCAAAGGAGATTGCTAGATGTGAAGCATATACTTCTTGTGTACCACCTTATTTTCTTAAAACTAATGTTTTGTCGTGTACTGGACTTTCATGTTATGAAAAATGTTTTAATTATATTGAAAGATCATTTTATGTAATTATATGCTTTATGGACAGCTGTTTTACATGGATGATTAGATTTTTATGATGTTAAAAGAATGTCTTTTCCATATTAGTCTGTTGCTTGTATTAATGAGAGGTCCACATCATAGTATTGGAAGTATCTTTACACCTTCAAGAATTAATTTTATTTTTTTTTTTCTAAAAAAAGCAATAAACTATGGTACTTCAGTATAATTCAGAAGAAAGGATACTGCACTGGTTCAATTATCCAGTCCCTAAGGTATTTTTAAAGCCAGAAGTGTGGTGTATTACTTAATGTAGTGCCCACCTTATATGTCAGCAAAGAGTGTTACACCAGTCACTGGCTTCAGAGATGCTCAGAATGCAGGGAAACAGTGACTCCCTGGTTGAGCTTCACCTCCCCACCAGGAAGGGAAGCTGAGAAGCAGTTCTGAGCACTGATGGGATGGTTGTCTTACTCATCCTCAAGCACTACTGGCAGCTATAGAGGAGGCGGAATTTTCTGCTTGCTTTCTGCACGCTTCTGTGACTACAGCAGGCCTCTCCTAGGTAAAGACCCCAAATGTTTCCTTCTTCGCAGGTTTTTCATGGGGAGGTATTCTGCAAAGCTAGATAACACCCTTGATTTCTTAATACAGAAACAGCATGTGGCAAACTATGCCACAAAGTCTTGTTTTCTTTGTGCCAAGTACATTATTGTGTTAATGTGCTGTTCCTGAGGGTGTCAGGCACACTAAGCATAGACCTAATACATCACTTTGTGAACATTCTGAATTTGAAGATTCCCTTTATCTGGAAGCTGCATTGTTAATATCTTCAGTTTCTAACACTTTTTTGTTGTGTATTAACCTTCAGTAAGATATCAGCTTGATCCTCTCTGTCTGGAAAGAAAGTACTTTTGATGTCAGGCAAAAGAAAAAGAAAAATGTGTGATAGTTTGGCCTCATTGAGAGATTTAAGACTCAAGATCCACACTGTGATACCACAGTCAAACTTGTACGGCTGAGGGAGAGCACAGTCTTCAGTGTCTGTTCACAATGTAAAATATACAATGTCATGCTCACGTTGTTCATATTGAGTTAGATTCTGATTTGTGCTTTAGGCTTGAGCTGGGGTTTCAAAGGTCCTAAGACACCTGGGTTGTAGGCTTATCTGGATTCATATACTTCAATCACCAAAGGCAGTTTGTTGAAATATTTCCATTATTCCCTCTATTTTTGATATGTACCCCTGGTTTGAAGGGATTTGAAAATGTTACAGGAACAATTCCATAAATAATGCTGTTTACAAAACATATAGGAGAAGAATTTGACTCAAATGAGTGGAAGTACTGGGACCTTGCCTTGTATTGGTTAGTCTCATCTTTTGGATGCCTGGAATGCTTCTGTTATTAAGATAACGTAAATGTATGGTCACATTTAATTATAACACTTTATTGCAGGTATATAGGTACATTTATAGAGAGGTAACAGAGAAGAATAAGCATAATAAAAAAACCCTCAAACCCACAATATGGTATAACATTCAAAACAATGATCGCTGATGCTCAGAGTATTTCTCCCATTTTGTCAGCCCTGGAGGAGACCAAAAAGCTCTTCAAATGGGCTAGTGGAGCTGGGACTATGGTTACAAGTTGCATGTTACAGTTCAGCCAAAGATCATTTGTATATTAAGATAGGTGTTCTGCTCTGTTAAATCAGCTTGAGGAATGTGTCAGTAAAACCATATTAATATAATTTGTGAATTGTTAATATGTTTATAATACTCTTCCTTGCAGGCATTCATGTCAATGTTTCAGATTCTCACACAGGAAGGATGGGTGGATGTCATGGACCAGACACTGAATGCTGTAGGACATATGTGGGCACCTGTAGTTGCTATTTATTTTATACTATATCATCTTTTTGCTACTCTGGTAAGTCTTCACTTGCAAATAATGCTGTGCTTTTCTTTGTTTTGAATTATTCTTACATCTCTGGTATTACTTATTTTTCTCAGCTACCTAAAAGCAAATGTGATGCTTATTTACAGCGTAGAGGGCTTTAGAACTACTACTTTCATGTGGTAGAAAGTGGTGACCTTTGTTCTGATGTGAGATGGTGTTCTTCATAAGATTCAAGTCCCGCTGCTAGACTAACAATATAATTGTTAATTGTCTTGTACCTTCACAGTTCTAATGATTGCAGTTAACTGAGTGCTTTTATTTATAATGTACTAATGGTTTCCTCAGCTTCCACTGCATTCTTATTGCATCAGTAATTAAAGTGAGAAATGTAAAGCCTCAGGGTATAAACTGTTTACTAGAAATCACTACTTTCCTGTTGCCTGATGCAAAATCAATGCATAGAAAATATATGATACAGTATATCAAGCAATAAAAGGATAAGAACTAATACAGCAGTTCCTGAATGTGCACGGAAATAGGAATTACATCTAAAAAACTCTTTTGTGTATGCATTTCAAATGGGATGATTACATTTTTTAATAAGAGAAAATGGTAAGGACAACAGCTTTTTGGATATCCTGTATCAATAAGGGCTTGGTACTGTACTTTGAATACCAACACAGAGAAACTACCACATTAAGGGGAATAACCATTTTACGCACCTTTAATTCACTCCTACTTTTGTTCATTTCGTCTTGGCATTCACTGCAGTTTTTGCTGCCCTTCTAGTTTTCATTTTCGTCATTCCATTTTCTGTCTTTGCTCAGTTGTCTACTTACATAAGGTACTAACTGTATTTATACAATCTCCATTAGCTCCTATCTATTTCTTTTACTTTACAGTATGTCCTGTTTCATTTCTAAAGACTGAATAATCAGACTGTAACTGTGAGTGCAGCAGGTTCCTTCATATGGATTGAAATCTTGGCCACTTTATAAATGGCAGTAAAGTACATTTGATGCTCCTAGAGCTGCTTAACCAAATTAAAGTATGAGCCAAACAAATGTATGTATCAGCAGATATATAGGACATGTAATTGCCTTGCAAGGGTCAGATTCCTTGGAGTCTGGAAATGCAACTTCTCATACTCAACTGAGCTTTTAAAACTCTTGGGGAAGTGGGGATAGAAAGAAAAAGGGGAAGTGAGTTTTGGTCATGGATTTGAAAGCAGTTTCTGGCTACAGAATCTTAATTGCTGTTTTTCTGATTCTTCACCAAAGCATTGACTGAACTAGAATTCGTTTTTCTCTTAGATGAGCATTAAGCAAGTCCATAAAGCAAACTGGTGTCAGACAGCTTCTGTACTAAAAATTCACACCTTAATTGAGAAGTGACTTAGCTATAAGAGCAAGTTTAGTGTTCTGCTTTATGTTTCATGTTTTGAAAGAGTCATCTGGGATCAGTTTGTTTACTCAACACACTTATTTTGCTGTGCACTCTTCAGTACACTATCTTCAGTCCTTTTACAGGGAATTTGCATTTAAGTACATGGTCCTTGCTTTGCTTTTGTGTACACATTTCTTCTCATTCACCTATGCAAATTTTACATGGATGAAGAAACTCTGCTAAGACAACTTTGCAGAATTACCTGGCCTTACAAAGTCGTTAGTTTCAGTTCTGCGAGTTTCCTCAGACCCTGAATAAAAAAAGCTGTGTAGGACAGACTTGTCTGGAAGCAAAAGAAGCTTAAAGAAAGAAAATAATGTGGAATTGGTAAAGGAGCATGACCTGCTACTAAAACCAGAAGAGTTCTAAGAATAAACAGCTGTCAGTGAGTAACAAGAGTGAAGTCAAATGAAGAAATTGCTTTCACCAGCCAGAAAAGGAGGATTAGAATTGAGAAGTAATAATTGCAGGCATTTGGCAAAGACTGTAGAGCCTTGGAAAGAAATTAACAGGTTTCACGTTAGAAGGCAAAGAAAAGTTGAAGCTCGAAAACCAAAACCTCTTTTGGAAGCGAGGACTGTTATTAGTTGGGACAGTAGTGGAGGAAGTTAAACAAATAACAAGTGTGCATTTAATTTTTGTGGTACACCATCTTTGATATTTGTTGAATTAAAAAGGGAGTTAATGGATGTCTTGATGCCCAGATGCATATCTGTGCATGCAGCAGCAAGACTGAGGGGTGACCTATTTAGTGAGTGCTATACTTTTTAGTGTGGAACTGTACTTCCTTCACTAGTATGCTCTGAGCTGCAGGTACTGCAGTATCATAGACTGTATAAAGTATCTGCAGAAGAAAAACACCATACTGTAAAACCCTGACAGAATGATAGTAAAAATGTTCATCAGCAATTAGGGATCAAAATATTTTGTGCTGAGGATTGCCTGTTTTATCAGAATTCTGTCTTGCTTTGCCATTCTTCCAGGCCACCTACTGTTTATAGTAGTTGGATCATAGAAAACTGCATGAGGTACTCTTTAGTACACGGCACATAGAATTTGTCTTTTCAAACAGCTGCTGGAAATTCTGTGTATTGCTAAAGCCAGTTTCCTATTACAAGAACATTTCTTTCTCTGGATACTGACATTTATAAATTTATGGGTGGGTCCTTCCTGTGTCTTCTGTACCTTTATAGTTCGTGGGGGGAAAGGAAATCTTGTTGTTAGCTCCAGACACCAAGCTCAGATGCAGTTTGAGATCCAGATGCCTTGTCTGGTATTCTAGGCTACTTAAATTTAATCTTTTATATAGGTAGGGAACAATTTTCCAGTGTCATTGAACAACAGGTAAACTTGGACTTTATTTGCAACAGTGGTGGATGAAAATGTCTGCTCTGCTTGTCACTCAGTGTTCCAAGACCACAGAAATATTTTAGGCCTGTAACTCTTAAAAAAAAAAAAGAAAAAAGCTTAGATTAATCCTGATATCGCTAAGAAACTGGTGCTTACTGTAGGAGCTCAGTATGTTTGAGGATATTTGCCTTGAACCTCAGAGACTAAAACCTTGGTAGGTGCTGACAGCTGTAAAGCTATGTATGTACACATTGACTGCCTTGGGGTGTAAGCTCTCTGAGGATATCTGCTGAACCGTGGTATCCTCCTTCATCTAGTCTTTGCTCTCCTAGTTTTGTCTCCTCCTCAGCTGTGTCACATTTTCAGCTTCTTTGGCCTCTACACAAGGAAAATATAATAATCTGATAGACACTTTCTTTCCCCTGGGATTCTTCATGAACGTGTATAAGTGTCCTATACTGTAGCTCCCGATGCATGCAAATAATGAGGCAGCTTACTTTTTCCTCTGGAGATAGCTACTTTGCACAAAGGCACTCCAAGCATTAAGCAAGTTACCAGTAGTAAAATAAATGAGTGTTAGGTGGCCTCTGTGCTAAAAATTCACACCTTAATTGAAAAGCACCTTAGCTTTACGAGCTGTTTCAGGATTCTGCTTTGTGGTGGGATTTTTTTTAGTATTTCTTATTAATTTAATTTTCTTTTCATGTGAAATACATTCTAAGGGGTATATTGTTAAACAAACATAATGCATTGGTCATAAAACCTAGAATTCAAAATTTTTATATTCATATAATAATTTTATAAGGAAAAAAGGATTTACTACTTGCAAAATGGCTAGCAGACATATAGTAGCAGGTGATACTGGTTAAACAGATGTCAAAGGCAAGACTCTCATTTACAACAGTAGAGCCCTCATTTTTCCATGTCATTTCATAGTACTTCTTAAGAAAAATAAGACAACCTTTAACAAATAATTTGCAATTGTTTTGTAGATTCTACTCAGCTTGTTTGTTGCTGTTATTTTGGACAACTTGGAACTTGATGAAGATCTGAAGAAACTTAAACAAGTAAGAACACGTTTTTGTTGTGCTTTGAAGTAGTTTCAATGAAGTATTACTTTACTGGTGGTTTTAGGGTTAAAGATGGGAAGATTCTTAATCAAAATGAACAAAACAGTAGATGTTGAAGGGAATAGCAGAATTTTGTTAGGTAGTTGACCAGCACACCATGTGAGAGAGAAATTAAGATGTAAAAGAGATTTAGAAATTAGTTTAAATATTAGATGAAAGTTAGTTTAGGTACTCATGTAATTAAAATAATTTTCAAACCATAGCTAGGTCATCTTTTTGTTTATAATCTAGTGAAATAGGTGGTGGGGGAGAGAGCGGTTGGATCAGATGATCTTCAAAGGTCCCTTCCTACGCAAACCATTCCATGATTCTATAGCTTCATGAGCACACCATGGAACCGTTGCAGGGAAAAGTACTGGCAAGGGTCCACACACAGGAAGCAGTAGAGGGTACTAGGTTGAATGTGTTAGATGAGTGCTAAAGATACTTGCAAAGTTAGCTTGCTTGCTTGATTCTTCAGATTTGGGGGCCAAGATTCCCAAGAAGCCATTCTCTCAGACTTGAAACCCCAAATGACAATCACATAAACCAAATTTAACTAGAGAGTTCACGCTGGCCATTCTGACCTTGTGCACAAACCACAAGGTATTTGTAGCTTTTACATAAACACATAGCTGCCTTTAATCTGTGCAAAGGGGAGCAAAATCATCAACATTTGCCTATTTCACGCATGAAATAGAAAATCAAGAGCATAATATGTGGGAACTTCTTTTGTATATTTGGGTTATAGCCTTCTTTCACCTATGATTTGCTGGTTTTGATCGTCTTTCAGGTGCATCAGCAATTGTTGTAGAATTATATTCTTTCAATTCTTGAAAAATAATCACAGACAATTTAGTTATTTTACATTGAACTGTTACACTGAAACTAATGTGCCAAATAACCGTTCTCTTATTTTCCCTTGTAATTATTTTTCTTCTAGTTTTAAAACTAAAGTGATGTGTTTATTCATTTATTGTGTTTGTATTTGTTGTTTTCATTTTCTACATACTTCTCATTTGTGGCTTTAAAGACTGTTTCACATATACTCACTGAATATGTAAAAGTCAAGCTAATAATGCTCCCCAGTCTTCTATTTTACTTCAAGGCACTGAGAAATAAGAATATTATATTGTTACTTTGAATTCATCAGTAGAAAATTCAATGCAGAAATCAATTTTGCTTTTGTTGTTGCAGCATTAAATATCAGTATGTATTGCAAATTTCAGTAAGTTAAAAGAGCAGGTATTTTCTGCCATAAAGATATATAAATACTGGATTTCAATTAATCAGCTCAGATAAGTGAAATGAGAGCTCTTATAGATGATTTTGGGATGGCCAGACAGTCTTGAGTATGCAAACTGAGTAGACCAATCAAGTTTATTCACTTTTCTCCTTACCAGTCTCAAGAGGTAAAATTATCTGAAGTGAAAATGGCTTAGATGTATGGTAAGCAATGTTATACCATACTGATAATTTTACAGAAAATTTTCCTGATGTCTGCGTAAGTTAGGAGCACAAATCAACTTTCTGATGTGAAGAGCTTAAGATATGAAATTCTGTGGCTTTTCTGTGAAACTTAACATCTTCAGTTCATAAACCACTTTAGTAGTCTACAGTTTTGCTTACAAAATGGCCGCAACATGGCTTTGTGTTTTAGCAGTCTGCCCTTGAAATGGTGAACAAAGTGCAATGATGAGAGGCCACCACTTGCAATGCTTGCCACTGTGTCAGCCTCACATCTTGTCGGCCTGGTAGGAAACCTGTCTCCATAATAGCAGTAGAGCACACTCAAGTAAAAGACATAAACAATTTTAATGGAGTCCCTCAACTTCTTAGCTTTGAGACTGGCAGCAGCTAACTCCATGAGTGTAGTGCTGGGCCAGAGTAAAACCTCTGTTTAATTGACCAGACCTTCTAATTACCCTCCAGTGTGTGTGGCACCACGATGACACTGACAGTCTGTTTCCATGACCCAAGTGGGTTTTTAACCAGAGCACAGCACTGCCACTGGACATACCAGTTTGTTTGATCAGCATAGTGGTATATGCATTATATGCCATTATGATCTATAAGGATGTCCAAGGTGGCTGACACTGATTCACTTGTACTGATGCTTTTCAAATGTTGCTTTAAACAGCAGCCTCTCTTCAAAGACTATTACTCAGTACTAGTGAATGTATTCCCTTCTGGTATTTTATCCAAATTAATGTTATAGGAAGTGTTACATATTTTTAAAATGCCTAAGGTAAAAGGAGGTAAGAGGTTTATTCTTGGAGCTAAATCATATGGAATTACTGGAATGATAGTACAACTGATGAAGTATCTAGAACAGAAAAGGTTTTCTATGGGGTAAATGCGATGGCATCGCAGGCTCAGTGCTGATAGTGACTGTGCACTATTATACTGAAATATTGGTTGTCTTATCTCAGAGGATGTAGCAGAAGGAGTTTTTAATTCAATGATATTTTGAATTCTCTGCTAAAAAAAAGAGAAAAAGGACTGTAAGAAGAGGGAAGATTGTGAATTAATCTTTATGTTTTAATCAAGATCATTTCTATAAAGAAATAGATCTGTATTGCTGCACAGGAAAATTTTTGGCATCTATAATTAAAAGCTGAATAATATTCTAAGCGAGGAATCAAATAATTCAGATTGTTAATATTAGAGACATAGATTGGTTGAAAATAGTGAAACTGTAATGCTCTCAAAAGTATTTCTATCTTTATGCTCGCATTTTTTCCCTGCCTTCAATGGCTGCAAAGCTGGAGGCTCAGGGCATTTTCAGATGATGAAATACTGAATGGTTTTCAAGGAAGAGAGAATCTATTTAGGCCAGAAATCACATCTAGCTAATAATCCCTTTTGGGATGTGTCCTTCTTAATTATGACTTAATTTCTTTTTTGGAACTTGGTAAGAAATATATTGTTACTTATCTTTCAGATTATTGGGAAAGGTCTAATTAGTTAATATTTGCAATGGACTCTAAAATGCAAAATGATATGTAAACACTTGATGAATGTTGGTTCAGTAAATGTGTTTAAATATTAATAAATCAAAGCAAAAATATATTAAATGGCTAGGAGATTATATGTAATACTGTAATATAATGTATTTAAAAGCTAGTAAACTTTTAGAATTAAATTTACCAGTGCAAATTTAGTTAAGGATGTACATCATGATTCGGTTTTTAATTACATCATTATTCTTTCCAAAAGTCTGGCCTCATTTAGTGCAAAGAGTAAATAGAACTCACTTTAATAACCCACTAGTCAATATCTTTTCTCTTTACTGTATAGTGTGTGATCCCTGTGCATTATTTATTGCACTGTATTCAAGCTTTGCTATGAAGACAAAACCATTACTCTCCATCCTGACTTTTCTATGGTACCTCTCATAAATATCTAGAACAAACATAAAACTTGTAAAAGATTAACTTAACTGATTTACTTAGCACCACAGGCACACGTAGGAATACAGCCTGGTTTTCCAAGACCATTCAGCTGTTTTAAGACCAGAATTATTATTCGTAGTCTTAGAGTTACATTCTTTTGCAATATATCTCCCATCCTCTGCCACAGGTCATCCTTTCATCGGTGTCTGTCATGGTAGCTGAAGAAAGGGTTGTAGCTCATAGTCACCATCTTTCTGTGCAAAAAAACTTGATTCTCTGCAGCAATCCAACCCTAACAATCCAACCCTAACAGGCTCCCTAACCTCCAGGTATTAGGTTGATCCTGTCCATGTTCCCATGAGGCCCCTTTCTGTGGTGTTTGGTGCATCAGTTATGCAGATGATACTGATCTGAGACACAGGAAACATATCCGCTATAGTCTTAAGTTCCTTCTCTTTTATTCCTCTCTTCTTCACCGTCCCCATAAACTGTTTCCCCAAAGTTAAAAAGAAACTGAAAACATTACTTTGATTTCTTTGAATTTTAGAAATTCGACACTCTTAACAGATTGTAAAGCATGACTTTCCTTCACAGTGGCTGTGTTAACTTTTCCCTTTATATTTTCCACATACTTACTTATTCTATTGTTACTACATTTCTATCAATTTGCCTAGATAGGAAGTCAGACTGATTAGTTTCTCATTTCCCACACTGTATCCTGAAGACCTTTTTTGAAGTTAGTCACATTTCCCACTTTCCTTTCTTTAGCTATCAAATTTATTTAGGTGACAAGTTATTCAACACCACTAGTATGTCAGCATTGTTATCTCTGAGATCCTTTAGAAGTCCTGAGTGAATGTTATCAAGTCTGGAGAGAAACAAATTGACCTTGCGTCAGTTATCTTCCAAAAGCTTTTCTCCTGACATTTTTGTTGATCAGTCTTTGGCACAGTTTAGGGTCCTCTTTGACCTCCTCTGTGGTCAACACTATTCATTTTGCTTTCTTGCTTTATTTTCCTGAACACTCTTGATTAATAGACTGATGTTCTTTTAGACTCTCTGCAGATTACACTGCTTTCTCTGTGTTCTTCAAAGCTTCCTTACTAGATTTTATTTCTGTAGAAAGTAGTCCCTTAAAAATCTTTAACGATCTGCTGTATTACTGTTTTATTTTAAAAATTGTCAGAATGCATGCTTTTTTTCCTCTATTCTTTGCTCTAGCATATGGCTTCTCTTTCTGAAACATACCCATTTACTTTTGAAAGCCTTCTTTGCACTTTCGTTGACCTTGCTGGCCTTCTTTACCTTCTCAAAGTTTTTCTGTAGGTGGTAGATGTATTCTGTGCTTCTAAAACTGGATATTTAATGAGACCGTACAGCCCTCTCCCAGTTTCTGTCATTTGGCTGTTCCTTTATATTTCTCTTCAAAAGCTTTATGATTTTATGTAATTCATTTGTAATTTAAATTCAATGTAGTAGATGGTTTTAACCTTCTACTTGTAGAAAAAAAGCTGAATTTAAGAGCATTTTTATCACTGTTACAGAACAGCTTTTTGATATGTCATGAACTAGACCTTGCTCAGTACTAAACCATGAGATGCTTCTTCACTTAGGTTTTCTCTGACTGTATGTTTCACTGAGGACTCACTTCTGAGTAAAAGTTAATCTCTTTGTTTTACCTGCCCTAAACATACATGAGGGTAAACAAGGCTTCCCACTATTCTTACTCTTGTCTTTAGGCCTTTACTACTACTTTGCATATTGAAATTACTTTCTAATCCTCATTTACATGTATATAGAGTATTTCTTCCAGTTAGTCATGCAGCTTCATTGCAGAGGGTTCCTGTGCTGGTTTTGTGTGCATTTACCTAATTCATTTTATTGACTGTAGATTTTCTGTAACTAATAACACTGGTGCAGTGTACTGTAAAGCCTGGATAATATCACAGAATCAAAGAACAGGCTGGGTTGGAAGGGACCTTCAAAGGCCATCTAGTCCAGTCCCCCACAATAAGCAGGGAAAATCAAATATGTTGCCTGATTCTGCATATTCTGATCCTCTATGATCCTACTGCTTGTTACTTCAGCCAAGATTCTGAGATGTATTTTGTGTCAACACTGTGGATTTTTTAATAACAAGAATTCTAGTTAATCATGTTATTTTTGGGGACCTACTATTAGTATAAAAGCCTGTATATGTGTTGTTCTTGCCTAGTTTTATGTCCCCTCCTTTAGGCAGCTTTATTTCTTACATTTTTCTGTTTCCTGTCAGAATCTTGTGAACTTTTAGGATTCCTATAACCTCATTCTGTACAGAGAAACACACTTTTACCTTGCTTATTTTTCTATTTTGGGCTTACTTTACTGTTTTAGTATCTACTCCCTGAAATAGCTTTTGCAGCCAATGAAGTTAATTAAAAATGGTACAGAGTTTTAAACACCTGGGTAGAATTCATCCCACTTCACTAATACATTACAGAGTTGTTTATGCAGTTTGAAATATTCATACAGGTTTCCTTCTCTAGTCCTTGAAGAGTAGACATACTTTTGGAGGGCAATTTTTAGAGACATACAGTTTGTTTGTAGGGTGGCTACAAGCAAATTTGAGGCCAACCATGAGATTATCCTCAGGCAACTCTACCTGTACAAATCATCTTTCCTTCCCCTGCAGCCTAGTTTGTAGTTTACAGCCGTGACACTTGTATGACACTATTATCAAGTGTATATCCAAGCTTCCCTTGTACAATACAAAGTTGATCCCTTCTAAGCCTACAAAATTTAAGAAGAAATATTTGTGAAATAATGACAAAAAGATAGAAAACAAAAGGTAGGGATAAATGATTGGTTTTCATAATAGAGAAGAGGTACTAGTACAAGGTCCGCTGCCATCTTGCCTGGGATCTATGCTGATCAGTATTTATAAGTTATCTAGAAAATGGGGTGACTAGTGAGGTGACAGAGTTTGCTAATGTTGCAAAGTAAGCAAAGGCATGCAAAATTAAAGCTGACTGTGAGGTATTCATATTTTATGGCAGAGAAATAAAATTACAGATAAATGTAATGTCAATAAATGCACACAGAGAAGCAGCCTACTAGATACCTGAATGCAGGCTTTAATTAAGCTATCACCAGTCCAAGAAAATTTTTGAATCATCATATATATTGACTATCATGTCAGTTCAGTGCTTACCAAAAAAGAAGACAAACACATTTCTAAAAACAATTGGATTGTTAAGCAGAAGTGAAAACTTTGTGGCTCTGCCATATACATCCAAGATGCTTCCATGTCTTGAATACTGCATGCAGGTAAGATCACACCATCTTTTTAAAAATAAGAGATAACAAACCTAAAAAAAGGTATAGACAAGGATCATGAGTATAATCTTCAGCTTGTAAATGAGGTGACAGAGAAGGAGGCTATGAAAGAGTTGGATAAAATCACGAAAGGTGTGTGAGGTTGAGTAGAAGGCTATTTTACTTCTACTGTAAGAAAATGAAAGGGCACTCTATCAAATCAAATTGGTTTGAGTTTAAGACAAATTAATGGAATAAAAATCCTGTTAGGAGATTCAGTCCCAGAGGTTGTTGAAGCTAGGAAAGCACACAAAAAGTAAAATTATTCCGTATTTGATCTGTTCTTACATTTCAGACACCTTCCACTGGTCCTTGCCAGAGGCATGGTACTGGTGAGATGGACCTTTGATCTAACCCAGTGCAGTCATTCTTACACTCCTAATGTTCTATAATCTGAATGGCATTTCAGAAGCTATTTGCAAATAGCATAGGGATGAACCCATTGGTGGCTAAAACCATATGCGCTGCCACTTCACTGAGTTGTATTTCCGCAAGAGAAAGAGCAAGCATCTCAAGCATCTCTGAGTATAAGCAGTAGCCTAACTTCCTTGGCCGTGTAACCTTACTTCTGTAGTACTACTTCCTAGAATTACACTGCTTAATTATGTATAATTTTAACAGTGTTAAAATACAAAATGTTCTTGATCTGCCTTACGCTTATGATAACAACCCCAGCTTACCTCACTGACTTTGGAGGGGTTATCTTACGGCTTATATCAGCAAAGATTATTGTGACCCTATTTTACTACTGAAGAAGTGAAATCTCTAGAGTCATACATAAATTCCCAGTACAGTGAGGAATGAAACAGACCCCTCAAGTCAATCATGAGGAACAGCCATCTACTCTAAATTGTTGAAATCTCACATAAGCGTAGTTTTGCTGCTTCAAAGGAATATTCCCTTAAGAAAGATCAGATTCCTGTCCTATCACATGTGTGCTGTCAGTACTCACTAGTATACACTCACAACATGAGGACAGATGGCATTCATTACTAAAAATATTTTTCCAATAAATTCCTAATTTCTTACTACCTAGCAACAGCAAATTTTGCAGGAATAAACAGTAGGGACATTAATCTTCTAATTAAATTCTCACTCTCAACAGTGATTCAGAAGATACTTGTCAGATGTACGTGCTCCTTTCCCTCCAGTTCTACTCCTCACCACAAAATAAAGACAAGATTTTTTCCCCCTAAATCAGTATCAAAGCAGCAAATGCAGGAGGCTGCACATGTATATGGATCTACTTATAGTATATATATTTTAGAAGTCCTGTATCTAGAATTATATTATTTTACCTCTGTACTTTAACCATGTTCATTTCATCTTTTTTAAATCTAACTTTCAACTGTTCAATGTTGAAAACAGGAACTTTCATAAACAAAGAAGCTTGGCCACAGTGGTAACTTCTTTGCTGGTTTTCTCTGTTGAGATAGATTTGTGTTTTCAACAATGATTGGTGTTTGAAGAGCTCAGTTTGATGCCAGTGGTTCAGGGTCGCATTTTGAAATGCTTGGAGGCTTTGCAAAAAAGCTGCAGTTCAAGTTAGTGGTCTTAACAGGACTTTCACAGCAAAAGCATAAAAGAAAACCATTAGGTGGCAATCTGGCTGATAAGAAGGAGCAATTGCAATCGAAGAAAGTTAATTAGGAGTTGAGTGCCATCAAAAATGGCACAGCTACCATGGAATCTGGTTCCATAATACTCTTTTTTGGCGGTGGTTATGGGGCATGGGGAGGTCTATACTGGGGTCCACTACCACCTAATTGTCCAGAACTACAGCAGCAGGTTACAGAGGTCCTTCAAAAGAATTTCAAACAAACAAATAAATAAATGAACAAGTATAAATAAATAAATAAGTATTCATTTTTAGGTGTTAATCCCTAGTGTCTTAAAATCTACCCTGTTTTTCTCTGGGTTTGTTGTCAGGGAAACAGAGCAATTAACACCTTCTTTTTCACTAAGCAGTTACTTTTGCTTCTTCAGTACTTCAGTTAGAAAATCCCTGATTTGTAATGAAACTTTAGGCCTCCTGCTATCTAAAGGAAGAAGTGATGGGTTTTGAGGAGTATTCAAGATAATTCTGGAACAAATATTCTAAATACGAACTTGACACTGCTCCCCTTTCATGCAAGAATGCGTATATGAAATTTTGGTTAATGTCAGTCAAGACAAAGCAAGTCAGTCTATAAAGAGATAGTGATGAGTCCTTTTACATTTTTCTCTAAAGCAAAATTAATTTTAATAAAAGATTCAAATCAGACATTTTAAGTAGAATGAAATATTTTTTTCAGTGTTAAAGGACCCTGATCAACACAGCATCCTGATGATTTTAGGGGGGTCACAGATTCTCAGTTGCTCATAGAGCTGGAATTTTTATTAAACTAAACCAGTATTCACATGCCATACAATTCAAACTTACATCCCCAGAGCAAACATAATACTTCCTTTTTGTGATTGCTGTAATATTCAGATTGGTTTGTCTGTAAGCTGAAGACAAGCAGCACAATTTGTACCTTTGATCTTAAATTCATGTGCAACCAATTGTTGATTATGCAATTACTACTTTGATGCAGTTAAAAAATATTTCTAGTGTCCGTGCTTTTCATATCTAACTCAGAGATTCACATTTTTAATCCGTGTAAATCTACCAAGAATGAAAACTTCGTGCACTGCAAAAAATGCAGTTATTTTTATGAAAGAGGTGAAAGTATCTTCTGACATATACTTGAAAAAAATAAATTGTGAGAATTCTGTGTGCTTATGCAGTAAGCAGCATAACAAAAGTTTTAATGCCTTTGTGACTAAACCAACACTTAGGAGTTTAGAAGCAACTATTCTCAAGTTTCAGAACAATTACATATACAGAAAAAAATCTTTTAGATAAAGGTTGGCATTTTCCAAAGCCTCAAAGAGCAGAATTCATGTCATCCTGTTCACTATGCAGTAAGTTAGATATGTAGTCTAAAGTTGTCATCTGTGCTCGCCTGTTAGTCGTAGTTACCCTCCATGGAATGATTCACCCCATCCAAGTTGGGTGTTCTCTTTTTTGTTATAGAGGGAGGCTAGACAGCTAAATAGGCAAAATGTCCAATTTTCAATGATAAAGGTAAATTACATGAATCTCCAACTTTAATGAATTAGGAACTCGTACTTCATTTGCATTTATTCCTATAGGTGCTTTTACATTACTGAGGCCAGTAATGTAATCACGGTGTGTAACACTAGGCATCTTAATGCCCTAAGTTAGGATATTAATTTAGGTCAGGGATTTAGATAATAATAGCAAGAAAGAAGGATAAAAGTAAACATTCAAGGCTGGTCATCTCTCTTCACTCACAGCAGAGAACGAATTCCTTGTTTGTGAATTTAGGTTCATAAAATAGCAGGTCACCTGCATTGGCACTTCATTTACTTTTGTAAAGGTATGTGGTGCAAATCCGACAGGATCTTTGTAGAAGTTCCCGACTTTCACCTACATTGGCTGAGAAGGAAATGGCTCACCTGTGGAGCAAAAGGTGTGCTCAGAGGAAAAGGGAGTGTGGTCTCTGTGAAACCAGACATTCACCATTTGCTATGGAAATATGTCACTAATGTCTATCTCACACATCTTAATGTATCCTCCTAAGTTTTTGTAGTTATGTTTTGTCTTGAAAGGCAAAGATACATCTACTGATTCTTTTTCACACAGTTAGTGCAGTCTTTTGTTTACATTAGATCATACATTTGTTACTGCCTATAGTCACTACTCCATGATCATTGTCAAAGGAATTTACCCATCCTTCCATTGCTGGAAAATTGCAAAACCATCTATTTATTAAAAGAGCCAGAATTTCATGGATGCAGCACGCATTTGCTTGAAGCCTTTCAAGCTGTGTCTCCTTTCAAGTTGCCTGTTACTGTGCAAATGATCACTACTATCTTCTGGACTGAAACATCCTTCTAATAATTATCAGTGTTTCTGTGTCCAAGGCATATGCTTATTGCTGAAATTTGTGATATGAGAGAAAGCTTTCATTCAAACCAGGTTTCCAATATGAAAGCTACACTAGCAAAGAGATAACAATGAGCAGTACACTTACCTTTTCCGGAATAAAATGCAGAAATCAGGTCTGCAGACTAACCTTCCATTAGTTCTTCTGTCTCTCTCACACACAGCATGTTTCTACTTTCAATCCTGGGGGTGGTTACAAATTTCAACACATTTTCTGGTTTAGAGGGTTTTTTTGTTGTCATTCTGTTGAAATCAGATGAAAAGTAAGAAAAGGTTTTGCTAGCGACCTCCTGAGTATACATTCATGATGTTTGCTGAAGCGGTCTATTTATACTTCTCCAGTTTTTGTTTGCCTTTTTAACTGTTTCTAGATACTAAGCTATGAAATTTGGCTTCCTTACACTCTTGCCCTCCAGACATTCATCATATCTTCATGTAAAGCAGTTCCAGCAACTGAAAGAGCTCATTGGGTTTCTAGCTAGTGAAAATACATGCTATTTTTATAGCTTCTGCTAGACACCCCTGCTGCTGTCTTTCTGTATTATTGTCTGCAAAACAACTGAAGAAAGCAACCTGAACTAAGGGTCTTAATAATTTTTTTTAAACTTTTTACTGTAAACTTCTAAGAATTGATATTTCTGCATTGATCCTTACCTTGTTTTGGTCAATAAATAATTGAATCCCTGTGAGAACTTTGCAGAGGTGAGGGCTAACAAAGTGATTTATTCAGCAGAACCGGTCACAGAGAGAATAAATGTCAAAATCTCACTGTCAGCCAAACTGAAGACCATGTGCTCTAGTACCATAAGTGAGACCAAAAAGTTCTACCTAAGCCTGGTTCCAGTAGAAGGAAGCTTAGATTGTTGGGTATGAAGGGTAATTGACATGGGATGCCTGAAACAGTACAAAAGTTTTTCCTTAATGTGGATTTGGGAATTGAGAAAATACAGTTACACATTGTAAGAAGCTCAAAAAAGCAATTATTTTCATCTCAGTTAAAATGAAAACACAGGAGCTAACTAATGCTCTACATGGCTTTTTCCCTGTGCAGAACCCTGGTTTCTCACAGAACATGTTCACATGGCGGCTAGCCAGTGGTCTGTGAACTGCTCGCCACACTGCCATGCATGACTTATTAAAAGCAGAGTACTATCCTTTTGGGAGGGAAATAAAAATAACTGTTTGCAAATCAAACCATTGTATAGAGGACTGTGCTAGTGAAAAGACAATAATGTATCAGAAAGTCCTTGATCCTCCCTTTCTCCCTATTGTGAAACCAAACCATGAACAATTCAGGTTTCAGAGTAAAGCAGTTACACAGCTATCTGCAGCCCAGACCATCTGTGACTTGATATTTGAAGTGAACAAGCCTGCTTTATTCTGAAACCGGAACATCTGCAATACTGAAGTTTTAAGCAGTTAGCATTTTACCAACCCTTAAAAAAAAATAAAAATGTTTGTATTGAACAATGTAACTTTATTGAGTAGCCTGTTGTTTCAGAACGCTCCTTATGCTAAGTATATGCCTTATGCCTTTCTGTCTGGATGGTCATATGGCTAACAGAAGAGGAAAATGTAATGCTTTCATTGATTCACTCTGTTTCTCAAATTCCTGATGTATATCAACTAGCTCTGGATTCATGAAAAGATTTAGATGAGCTTAGAGAAAACAAGCTGCTTGCATTAGCTTCAAATGATTTTAAGACTTGCCAGAGCTACTCTAGGAACTAAAGCTGTTAATGCTGGCTGTCATTTTTAATCTTTGCATTGTGATATCAACAGATCTGCATAAAGCTTCTCTGAATAGACTTTCCGATGTCAGGTCTTATCCATTTTACCACATCCTGTAAAGATATCATAGGCTTAGAATAAAGCCATTCTAGCATCTGGTACAGTGCTGTGTTTTGGCTTTAGTAAGAGAACACACCAGTGTTTTAGTTTTTGCTAAGTAGCACTTACTCTAAGTCAAGGACTTTTCAGTTGCCCATATTCTGCCAGTGAGGAGGAGCACAAAATGGGGAGGGAGTACATCCAGGGCAGCTGACCTGAAGTAGCCAAAGGGGTATTCTGTACCACAGCACATCATGCTCACTATATAAACCGGGGGGAGTTGGCTGGGAATGCACCAGTTGCTGCTTGGGGACTGGCTGGGAATCAGTTGTGGAGAGCAATTGTAGAAAAAGAAACACTTGTGTTTCTTGGGTTTTATTCCTCTTTTCTATTTTTTCTTTAAAAACAATATTATTGTTACTATTGCTATTGATGTTACATTTTACTTTATTTCATTTATAAATTGTTCTTATGTCAACCCATGAGTTTTACCTTTTTCCAATTCTCCTCACCATCCCTGGGGGAGTTGTGAGTGAGCAGCTGTGGGGTACTTAGCTGCCAGGTAGGGTTAAACCACGACATTGGCGCAAGTGAAGTTGTCAGGAGCTTCAACATTAACTTCAATAGAATTAAGTTGTAGAAAGCTAAGGTGAACTGCAGTACAAACTACATAATGATCATAATCTCTGCTCATCTCTGCTGAGTATCACTCTATGTAGATATCCAGTCTGTTCAGGGTTCCCTGTGGGCAGCTGAAATGAATACACTTCAAAATGGAGCTTGGTATCCACCAGAGGAGGTGTAAAATCTAGGATGTTACATAGCCATGGCAATACTTGGTGTGTGCTGGCCATCACAGTGCAGCAATGATGCATTTTCAACAAAACTGTGAGGTTTTCACTGCGAGGATGGTGAGGCCCTGGCACAGGGTGCCCAGAGAAGCTGTGGCTGCTCCATTCCTGGCAGTGTTCAAGGCCAGGCTGGATGGGGCTTGGAGCAACCTGGTCTAGTGGAAGGTGTCCCTGCCCCTGGCAGGGCGCTGGAACTAGATAATCTTTAAGGTACCTTCCAACCCAAACCATTCTGTGATTCTATGAAATGAGACAAAACAGTACTTACAGATTTTTACTGCATGAATAACATAAAAGAACACAATTGAGTTTTCTCCACTTATCTTTCATGGGAAGTAATTATTGGTGAACCAGAAAAGTGTAACTTTTACTGGTAAAGCTATTAAAAAAAATCTATGTCACATTAGGTTATTATACTTCTATCTGTGGAAGCCATCAGTCTATAGAAGTGCAGCTATCAAATGTTCAAACCAATAGCAATTATTTCCTTATTTATAGGCCAGAGTATTCCAGACATCAGCTTAAAAACTAAGATGGGGGAGCACAGACTTATACAAGGAGATTGTAGAAAAGGTGTAATTCAGCTCCTACCAAAGAATGAAGAAGCTATTTTTCATTTGCATTGGCCACATCCTTCTGAAAAGAAATATGTGTACTTCAGTCATGTTTAAAAGATTTAACACAGGTTTTGGGGTTGTTTGGTTTTTTAAAAAGAGAAAAAAAGAAGAATCTTTTAAGATATAGAAAAATGCCTCTGAATCAGACTTTTGGTTATACAGCCAGTGCCTTGAGGTAGTTAAAAAGCTTTCAATGTGCTACATTCCATTCTGCACTAAAAATAACGTGTGTGTTCTGGGACGATGAGGTACCCTTTAGGCAATAGTATAAGCAATTATGTTCAGGGCAAAAAAGCACTGATCAAAATGTCAGGACAAGCTCTTCTTTTTGCAGTTGTTTTTATGTTATTTGAAAAGAGTAAAGGATATGAAGACCTGAGTGTACTTACAGATGCATATTTTTCTGTTCTAGGCATATGATTATCATATCATATAATCACAGAATGGTTTGGATTGGAAGGGATCTTAAAAGGTCGTCTAGCATTCTAAATGTATATTTCGGGTCCGCTTTCCAGCCCATTCATGAAAACATACTGTATATTTTTTTGCCTTCTAAGACCAGCAGCCTATGTGTTTTTGAATCTACACAGACAAACACGTATGTGCAAACAGTTTCAGAATCCATCATGTTCCTCCATTTCGGGTCCTGCAAATATCTTTGTTAGATACACATATGTGAATGCAGGTGTACACACACACCCCCACACAACAAACTTGTCAAATATACAGAGTTTTTCAAAGTGCCCTGATTTTGACAGGTTGCAGAACAACAACAGATCCCTTTTAAAGTCAGGCCAATTTTACCTAAGTGCTGAATATATTCCCAAAGCTTGAAAATGTGTGGGCATGCCTTAGAAGAATATTGTTCTTTTTAAAAAGTCCTTAACAGCTCCAACAATGCCTCAACAATGCCTGCAATGAGCTTTCTTGTGTTTAGTTCTTCTTTTCTTCTTGTTTTGGTTTTTTTTTTTTCTATTAGGAATGTCTTAATTCCACAAGTGTTTTATCCATTGTCAGTGGACTGCTTCTATATCTTGTTTGTAACAGCAGTGCACTGTCCTAGGACAGCAAGTCCTAGCAAAGACTTTTACTTTGGTGGCCCTAGTGTACTGTGTTCATAGAGTCATAGAATCATAGAATAGTTAGGGTTGGAAAGGACCTTAAGATCATCTAGTTCCAACCCCCCTGCTATGGGCAGGGACA
>JANHGB010042146.1:0-47893 GCA_026283785.1 Coracopsis vasa
AAAATGGACAAGTTTGTCCATTTAGACCTGCTCGGTGAGACCTGCTGGCTACAAAAATGATGCACAATCTTCTTACACATGTGGTAAAAAAAAAAAAAAATCCTTGGATTTTGCATAGTACCTGTTACCTATGCATGTGCATGTGGTTTTCTCAGTTTTCATTAATGTATATTAAGGTTATACTTGTCTGTCGTCTCACTGTTATTATTCAGCCCTCTGTATAGTTCCAAGTGTGAGATGTCTGAGTATACCCATACCTGTGGCTCCCTGGTTAAATTTATTGCTCTTTGTTGTTGTCATTGGTGAATGTTTTACTCTTGAATTGGAGATCGATTCAGGAGTTGGTTTGTTTTTTTTTTCTACGCTGTGTCAGAGTTCTGTATGACTCATGTGTTATCCTAATTAAATATTCCAAGTTAATGTATTATGATAGGTTTTTGCATTTTGTATTTTTATTAAGGATGGAAATAATGGAATAAATGTCTGACAATGTACAGAGTTAATTTGAGTTATGATAGGGAGAGAGCACACAGGGTATTGAACCAGGAAGATTAGAGTGTGAGTCAGGAAAGGTATATTAAGCAGAAGCTCCAGGCAATGGTGTGTTAATGGAGTGCGAAAGCTTGATGGCAAGACAGAGGAAGAAGATGAGAAAAATCTTAGTTATATTGCCATGCTCTGGTTTTCCTCATTGTATTGCTGCCTTATGTAGCATGTAGGAAGAACCGTGCTTTGAGGAATGAGTAAGATAGTATGTAATGAAGGCTGTTCACTGAGGAGGGTTGCTCCTTGAGCTGTTATAGCAAATGAAACCTGAGATGCCTTCACAGTCAAGACACAAAAATGACCCTAGAGAATTAGATTTTGCCCTTTCTGGTGTCATAGGAAGATGCCAGGCAGACCATGTTAATCAGCATGTATTGTTATGTTCAGGTTTTTTGGTACTTGATTTGAAATGATAGTAGTATGTTTTGCAGCTGTGATAAAAACTCACATGCCATAGTGACTGTGAAATCAGTGAGTTTTGCTGAATGGAAGGTGCTATCAATTGTGATAGTTATATTGAAGAAAAGTGAAGTTTCTCATCACCTGAAGATAGATATTAAAACTAGCTGTAGAAATGGAAAATGAGTTTATTTCTCTGGCTTATTTCCCAAAATAGTCTCTCAGTCCATCACTGACACAGAACTGGAAGATGAACTGAAAAGGACAGAGGTACTTACTGGAGTTTAAGGATGTGCTTTCTTCTGTATGTTCTCAAAAGCAAAATCTGGCTAATGATTTATACATAATTCCTCTCGTACAGGAATTTAAATGCTCCACTTGTTTGCAATATTCAGTTTCTGCTGGAAACCTGCTTTTTTTTTCTTATGTACTCTATTTTTGCTTAAAGAACATGGATCATAGATGATAAGTGGTTTGGGATAGGTTTACTTTGTTAATGAACAGTTACTCTTAAAATTAATTTGTCACTGGTTGTAGCACAGTGTTTCATTCTTAGAGTTATGAAGATTGCAGAAATTGCCGGTATCAGTAGTGCTGGTAAGATTAAGTTTGCTTTCTGTGTACAGTTAGTCCTTTGGTTTAACTTGAGATCTTGAACTCTGTAACAAGAGAGATATACTTTATTCAAGTGTATGCTGTGAAGTGTCTGTGACGCACACTCACAAAAAAGAGTTTTCTATCTGTGGGATCTCAAATAGGGGACATGTAGTTACATTTGTAGTGGGGAATAGTTTACATTGTAACACCTTTAGCACTTCTCAAATATTTTGACTTGCTTAAAATATTTGAGTCCTAAGTTTGGAGTAAAACTAACGTTGATGCCGCTCATGACAGCTTCAGCAGAGGCCTCCAAATGACAACAGCAGCTGCTGAGTGGAGAGCACCACTGAGATTTTTAAAAGAAACAGAAGCACCTAAATCTGATTATGACACTCACTGTAATGCATGATTCATGGGAATGTATGGATTGAAATTTCTTACACCTATATTCTTTGGGAAGCCTTTTATGAGGCTACTCAGTTCACATACGATAGTGAATTAGCAAAAAAAGTTACAAACATCACAGAAGTGTTTTACTCTATGGGCATGATAATGTTAATATACTGAGTAAGACATCAGTGTTTTCCTGATGTGAGTAGCATTAATCAATTTATGTAGCATATAGCTTAGTTAATGGTAAGGAATTTGTTATTCTTGGGTATTGTGGTGCTCTGAGGCTTCCCATCACGATGGTGGTAATAAATTTCTGAGATGCCAGAGTGATTTAGAGGCAGTGATGCGGTTATTTGTAGCCCAGTGAACTGTGTCTATTACTTTTTAACATACCTTTGTAAGAAAAGCTGCTTTTGGATAAGAGTAGAGGAGTATGAGCAGTCGATTTCTAGCCACTATGTTCTGTTGCAAAATTGGCAACACTAAAATATTTTGCAAGGTGTCACTATGGCATCTGTCCACAAGTTTCAGCTGTTGTGACCCTTTCTCACTTTAAAATGCATGTGTTTGTTTCATAATGGTTTAAGTTTGGTCTGTTGTTTTTTGTTTTTTCTTGGAATTGTGAACAGGTCTTAGCATTATGACTTTCAAGGCAGGTTTTCTTGATGTATCAGCAAAGTCATTTTTCAGTTAGGTCAAGAAATGAGCTGTCAGAGTGCTTTGGCTGCTGGTGAGCAATAACATACAGGAAATAAAGAAGTTCTGTAAAACTTGAATTAGGTGAAGAAAGAGATCTTGCTGAGGAAAGTAGATGCTTTTCTGTTTGAGGCCAATTACAGTCTTATCTTTTTTGTGTACTTGAAGTGGAGTGGGCTCATGAAGGGTTAGCCAGTAGAGGCTCTTGATACCATTCGGAAAGAAGGGGTTCATTCAAAGCAGGAAACTTATATTTAAGTGCATTGAAACTCTCTAAATATGCTTATCGCTCCCTATCAGCTGTAAAGGAAGTATAGAGAGATTAGCTTTCCTAGACTACAGTTACTCTTTGTGAATATTGCTGTAAGTGTTAAGATACTTATCTCAAAAGCATAATTTTGCTATACACTCATCTTGAAGTAAATTATCTGTTACTTTGCATTTTTATGAGAACAATCCTTAAAAAACATCCTTGCATTCTCAAACCTTCCAGCACGCTTTAACTTTTTCAAGTCAAGATCATTATTCATCAAGCTGATAAATGTTCTACGAATGTGTCAAATTACTCTTTATGGAACAGCAGGAACTGAAGATTTAATCTGAGTAGGCTGAAGATTTGCTTTTGTCACTGGGCATGTTGGATCTTTCAGTTCATTCTGAAGTCTGTTTCTCAATGTACTTTGAGAGATGAGCTGCCTTTCTGGTGCTAGAACTGACAGTACTGCTTTTCAAGGTTTTGTCCTTCCTGTAATGGGGAGGGCACTATCCATAATTAAAAGTTGTATTTTATGCAATCTGGGTTTCTTTTTTTTTTTTTTTTGTTCTTTTTTTATTAAACTCTGGCAGGAGTACAGCTGATAACCGTTCTTTTTAAAAAATAAACAAGTACCAAATTATGTCTGTAGCTGTACAGATGAGGTAAGTCTTGTGTGCTTACTTAGGCATAAATTCACTCTTTTTTCTTGCCAGGAGGATTTTGAAAGTCTTCAGTTTAAGAAATTTCAAGTCTGCACATTGTAGAGATACCTGATACATCTGTATCTGAATATTCTGTATATACCTGATATTCTGTACTGAACAGTATATGTGTAGGTTGTGTACAGAAGCAAGATGGCTTCTGCATACACTGCATTTTTATACAGGTGAGGATTACATTATCCATCTAATTTTTTATTGCAGTTATGTTAGATGGTATGTTAGATATGTTGTGATTTAATAATTCTTCTGAGCTGTCTTTTGGTAGGACTGTTATATCTTGCAGGTGCCACTCTTTTTCTAATTTCCTTAACTATTGTCTTTATGTCAAAGTGCATTTAATACAAAACCATTATTAAATAAACATAATAAACCCCAATGTTTAGGCTTATATAAAATTAAATTAATCTTCTAATTATGGGTGTTGCCCTCCCATTTGCAGGGAGGATAAAAGTTCAAAAAGCAGTTCTGTCAGTTTTAGCACTGTAAATGCAGCTCATCTCCTTTTTTAAAAAAATAAACACAATAACAATTAAAATTAAATTGTGGAAAATCACAATAAATTATTATATGTACTAAAAATATTAACCACGTAAAAAATACAAAATGTATAAATACATTTTGTTGGACTTTTAAATATGATTCAGGTTTTTTGCTTAAGATGTAATTTGTGTATTTTATTGTGTCTACTGATCATTGCTGGTTGTAGGGGGTTGAGCTAGGAATTGTGTTCATTAGTGTTTTCTGCTAAATAGGAATATGGATCTCAAAATGTTTTATTTTAGTCCATCAACTGAGTTTATTATTAGTTGAGACTTTAAAGCAAATAATAAAAATTTCATGTGATGTTTAGCCAGATGTGTTGGGAAACCCTAAGTAGGGTAATCGCTGTAGTTAGTTCTGTTAACTGATCTGTAATCATTTCAAGAAGCCATATTTTGCTTGGCACTAATAATAATCCTTGAAATCAAGGCATTTACTCTGGTTTTGCTTTTAATTCTGAGGTGGAAGCCAACCTAATTATTACATTCTTTTACTCTCAACTGATGTGAAGATAAATAATGGCAGCTGTTAGACCCTTTCTGTTAGCCTTCTCAGTTATTTATACAATATTTAGAATCCACTGGAATCTTCTTGTTTTCCAGGTATTTCCAAATATTTGCTAGAATGGTCCAGGAAACTGAACCACTAATCTTGTGAAGAGTTGTTGTTAGACTCTTACAAGTCCCTGGATCTTTAATTTAAAATATTTGATCTGAAGTATATTATAGCTAGTGCGTTGTATCTGTTGCTGTTGTGGATGGTGAAATTTCTATTCCAGTACCACTATGCTGTGGTTTGGATATATCCTGTTGATTTTTTTTGTATTTTTAATTTTTTTTCCCCCAAAACCAGAACAAAAACTGGATGCTGGCTATTTGTTCCTGTTTTTTGTCACCACTAGCTATTTCATCATCTAAAATCAGTAAAACACGTGTATCTGAGCGGTTCCCTACCCCCTTAATACATGTTTATTAAATTAAAAAAGAAAGTTTGTTAACTTTGGGTGGATTGCGTGCTATTAATTTATGAAGCACTTTATGCTGATATAGGTAGTTGGCTCACGGTACTATGTGCTTAAGGTTGTTTGATCTCTGTACAGTAGGTTAAAATAGCTCAGTCTTCTGCAGAACTGGTTTAGTTACAAGAGAGAGAAATTCAGGGCCAAGTTTAGAAGTATACTAACTAAGCTACATACAGTCAGAAAATCAAAACAAGACTTAATATGTTTTGGAAAAAAAAAAAATCCAAGTACTTTTCCAGGAAATAAACCAGAAATGCCCTTTCTTCAAAGGAGTATTTGATGTGTTTATGGTACTTACTCTGTCAAACAGTCATCCTAGTGGTAGAAGAGTTTAAGTTCAGCTGTTCAGGATAGAATTGTTGAATGATGGTAACTATGGAAGAGCAAGCTGTAAAGGGGTAAAATAGAGGGGAATACAGTTTCTCATGCTGTCTTGGGTCCAGGACAGGTAGTCATACCTGAATTGCTGCCTTGGTTGTGAGAATGCTGGTCCGGATTGTGTCTCTACCTTGCTCTGTGGCATCAGCTGGGAGAGCTTGATGGATTCTTCTGTTTTGTCACTCCTTCCTAGTACAGCAGAATTAGGTGAACCTTCTCAGTGTCTCCCATCCAGTGCAATTAATCTCACTATCAGGATTAATTAAAAGGAGAAGAAAGTGCTTCAGAATATACGAGGCACATGACAGAGGAAGACATAAAGAGGAGAATATTACTGCCCGATGGCTCATAACCTTTATGGCATGCTGCTGATATGCAAGAAAACTCCCTGCCAGCTTTTGGACCTTAAGATTCCTTGAGGTGTGCAGGGAAGGCTGGAAGCTTAACAGCTTTTTTTCTAAGCAACTTTTATACGTTATATCTTTTTATTTTAAAAGATCTCATGGTACTGTGACAGGAATGTTTCTGTTATCTCATTCATCAGGTAATTTCTAATGTTCCAAATTTGACATATGGACTCTTTTGTTTAGTTTTGTCTTACAAATGTTACCTTCAATTATCAATGTGTCATTGGCTTTTGATTTGCATTGATTTAACCTTCCTTTCCGTTTTCTGCTTTCCCTGTGAACACCTTTTCTTATATATTTTTACAATATGTTAAAGATCTGAATTTTTCTAAAACTGAATTCACATCTGATGGGTTATTATTAGACTCCAGTTATTACAGACCTTTCTATTATCTATGTAAATATTTTTGTTACTGCTTTTTGCTTATCTTTTTTTTCTCTCCTTAATGATTTTGTGTTGTTGCCACTGCTTTCATAGTCTTTGAAAAGGGTGGCTTTTTGTCCAGTGTTCATTTGTGCGTATGTCCAGATAAAATCCTCTCTCTTACTCTTGTTACCTGCTTTTAGGTATCCACTAATATGTTGTAACAAGAATGAATTTTCTTCTATGCATGCCACGCTATGTAAGTTGGTGTCATTTATGCCAACAATTGCTTTGAGCTATGAAAAGGTCTGCTATAGAAATTCAGATTTAGATATTATTATTTGCAAGTAAATATAGTGTCTTGTTCACAGGCACTATTTTTATTTGATTTTTCTTTTTTTTTTAATTTAAAAATCAGAGTGAGCAGTGCTGCACATTATTTTGGTTAAAGGTTAAGTAGGTGTATTTGACTAGGTGATCACTTGAGGTTTTGTTATGTTTGCTTACTGTGATTTATAAGAGGTTGGCTGTTTACAAGTAACACTTTAGAGGTAAAACCATTTTTCCTGGCTCATTCTTCTTGCTATGAAATTAATTTTTATAGTCTTACTTTATATTCTGATTAGCCATTCTGCAGTCTGAAAAATTATCTGTGAAAACTCACTCTTAATATTTACCTGGCTCTTTGTATCATCTACTTTTTTATAGATAGACATGTCTGAATAGCAATGCTAGCAAATTTTATTTTGGTTCTTGTAATTTTGATTTTACTTGCTTATGCCTAATATAGCATAATCTCCAATTTAATCTTCACCTGTGGTTGGAATAATCGTAGCGCGTCTTTCTTCTTTTGAGTTCACACTGTGTCATTTTGCTCTGGTGCAAGGATGGGGAACTATGTATACTTGGACTGATCTCCTTTAGTGAAGATTTGTAGGGAATTGATATCCTTGAGATTCCTGCTCCACTGTTGGACCAGGTTTGGACTCCAAGGTATACGGCACCTTTCTATAATGATAAAGTGTTACTGTACGAGTCTGAGTTCCTTACAAAATCAGGCTAAGTTAGATTTCTTGCTTCACTGTGTTTGTTTTCTCAGTTTTTAACATAGCATAGGCTTATGCTCTTAAGTTCTTTTAAATACTACCTTTACAGTTCTCATATGATTAGTTTATTGCTCTTATTGTAGCCATAGCTAAATTTACTCTTTAAAAATTGCACTTATGTTATGAAATTGGATGCCATAGAGACCATTTAATTTCTGCACACTGCATGGCTCCATATTCACAGAACTAAAACACCCCTTCTAGCTCACTTAATAAATACTCATCTCATAGAGTATCTGCTTGCTACCTTCCTCTACTGTATGAGGGTAAAGCTTTCTTATTTTATTTTTTTTTTTTGTTTCTAGCCTACAAATATTCTGACTGTGACCAAATCAGTCATGAGAGATGATGGAACGTTTATGCTGGTGTTGTGTGCTTTCATCTCTCAGTTACCGAGAGGCAGCTTAACCCTGTTGTGTTTATTACAGGAAAAGTTGTATGCATATGGACAATCAGCACAGAGTGTCTGAACAACTGGATTATCATCTGCATGACTTATTTACCTTTAGGCTTTGTTTCATTTGCCATGAGAAAGCTAAAAATAATTTCCAAGAATCACCTGGATATTTTCTTCCCTCAGCAGCTTTCACACATTCTGAAAGACTTCCAGGCTTTGTGGAAGGTGGCTGATGGGAAGCGAATCATGAATATAAATCAATGTCTCTCCACCCTTATATCCAAAATGCTGTTGCTAGGATATTCTTCTTTGTTTGCTACTCTTTTCACATCATCACCTTTTTGAAATTCACTCTCTGTCATCCTTTCTTTAATTACATTCAAATTCAAGCTGCTTGCATTTCTGTGAGACCTTGACATAATCTTATTCTACCTCTGCATCTGCTCTCGTATTCTGCTGCCTTTTCTTCTCCTGAGTCTTTCTCTGAGTTCCAGTTTTCTGTTTTGCTTTCTTTTTGTCCTGGATTGTCCTCTACTTTGATGTGTGTTTTGCTAATACTCCTTTGTAACCATAGATTAGGGTATGCTTTTTCCCCTTTCCACTGAATGAATATTTTTTTGTTTAAAGAAAAAAAATTATTTTTGTCAGCTTATTTTTTTAGCTCTCTCCCCACCACCCCCCTGTTGTTACAGTCCATTGCAAAAATAAGCAGTTAAAACCAGAATAATTTTAATGTTACTAGCTTGTTTTTGGAGTCGCACTAAATGCTAACAAAAAGTTTGTTAAGAAGTTTTGTTGGCGATTAATTATACTTTGTTTGGATAGAAAGAATTTTGATCAAAAGAGATGGTAAAGTGAGAAGTCCCTGAGGTACACAGAGAAATGTAATTGCAGTTTTTCTAGTTTTTTGCTCTTTTTTTTTTGTTTTTCTTTTTTCTCTTTTCTTTTTTTTCTTTTTTTTTAATTTTAAGAAGGAAGTGGAAGGGATAAGAAATAGATGCTCACTCATTAGTTTATGTTCTTCTAATGAGAGATGCCACAGATTAATAATGAAGAATGAATTCTTTTAGCTGGAGGAACTTGCAGAAGATGTTTCCTAAGATGTTTGGGTGACATGGTTTAGTGTGAGGTGTCCCTGCCCATGGCAGGGCAGTTGGAACTAGATGATCTTAAGGTCCTTTCCAACCCTAACTATTGTATGATTCTATGTTTCTTCTTCAGCTTGCCTGCCCTTTATGATTCCTGTAGCTTAAATATCTTGAGCTTCCATGTATGGTTATTTCAGCTAGGTTAAGGAGGAACATCTAGGGTATTTTTGTTTGGAGATATAACTTTTTTAACTTTCTTAAAGTGTGGCGGAAGTTTTAAAATGTCTTACAGAACTTACATATTTCTCTGAAATGCTTACCAGGAAGTGTTACAGAGTAATTAATCCAAAGTCATGAAACACATTTTTATGTTTAATGTATTAACACAGCTCATTAAATCATGCATTTTATAAAATTGCACTATCTCACATTTTAAGACAGCTGGATCAAATACAGAGTTAAAGACTTTAAAGGTAATCCCAGTTTGCAAAGTAAGATTTCCTGGAATCTTGTGTACTACAGCAGCTTGCTTTTTGGTACTTTTTTTTTTTTTTTTTTTTAATTGACGTTTCTGTCTCCTACTGTGGTGGCACCAAGAAGCTGGAGACCATGTTAGCAGCAAAAGTTGGGATTGTGTCTTGAGACTGTGGACAGCTCTGGCCAGATGTACTAAACTCACTCTTGCAGGCTTTAATACTTTACAAAGCATTAGAGGGGAGTTTCTTTCCTACAACACTTGGAAGCTATTTCAGGTACCTTTTTGAGGCGCTTGATGGACTTGGGAGGATGCAACTCGAAATATGCTTGAATGATATTTTCAGCTTTTAGTTCTAATGTGCTGTCTTGCATGCGCTCTCAACTGAACTGATTCTGATTGCAGAGTGGGACCTCTGAATCTTCTTTGAAAGCCTGATCTCTTCTTGGTTATTATGGAGCTTGAAATACCTAATAGTAGATGAGTCCTCTGATATGTAGCTAAAAAGCAGTATATAGAAGAGACTTTTTTTATGCGTCTGAAGTCCAAATTTCTATCTGAAAAATATGCCAGAAGTACTTGAAGCTTTCTAGTTCCACTGATGAAATGAATATTACTTGAAAAGGCTGTTTTCATGAAATCACTATGTAAGAGAGATGGTACCAGAAACTCTTAGATGCCTAAATGAAGATCTTCAGAAATCCTTTGGAAAATTGTAATTAATTTGTTGTTAGCTAGAAAATTAGCAGATTATTAAAGCAAGTAAGCCTGACTGAATGGTGCTGAAAAAGCTGCCTGCCTCCCCTCTGTTCTCAGCATGTGCTCCCAAAGGTGGTCCTGTGCTGGTGTCATGGGTTATTTGACACTGGCAAGGAACTAAACCATGAGAAAACACAAAAAAAAGGGTCATTCTGTTGGTTTAGCTTCTTGAATGAACTTGCAGGGAAATCATCTGTGTTATCAGAGCAGGGTAGATTTTTCAGCTCTGAGTCAGGAGGATGAATGGTCCACTGCAGCCAAGAAGAGGGAGAGGGGAATAGACTCTCCCTACTTGGTCACAGTGACGGCTTAGGAAACTGGAGAGTTACTTTCTATGATCTTGCATTAAAAATTCTGGATTCTTCCTGTGGTAGCCAGTATTACAACAAGCCTCATTGTCTATTTAGGGATATCTCTTTAGTTTTTTGCTCTTAAGCGCTGTAATAGCATCTCATTGAAAGATTATTTTAATTAGTCCTTAATTATTGGGGGTTTTTTTAATTGGCTGGTGTTCAAGATATTGTGATAGACAGGGTTTGTTCATAAATATGTTCCCTGTGTTTCTGATTTTCTGGATAACTTCCATGTTGTATATAAAAAGTTAATACCTGCTACCTTCCAGAGGTATTTGCTTTCAGGTGTGTTGGGATATCTGTGTAATGCTCTTGAATTATCATTAAAAAACCTTACCAACTGAAGTTTTCTAGTTTATATAATCAGTAGGTATTGATGAGTCTTGATTTGTGCTGTGAGTTTCATATATATAAATAAGTATATATGAAATATATGTAGTTCTAAACACAGAACTTTATACACCAGATACAGGAACCTGTAGAAAAAGAATTGGTTCATAATAATCTGGACTAGTGAGTAACCCATGTAGCAGTGTTATGGCTAATTAACCTATTAATCATCATTTGGAGGTGTAGGTAGAGACTAAATTCAGCTTAAGTCTAGAAAAATGTTTAGTTTGGGCTTTGTGTCTTCTGAAAGCCTGTATATGTTGCTGATAGCCCAGTGAAGCTTTGGGGACAATATCTTGTTTTCTCTGTATGTCTTATCTACATATGTAATCGTATTTGTACTTTATACGTGTTAAACAAATTCAGCTAGCAAAACTTAATTCACAACAATATGCGTATTTGGTATCTGGGATATTAGAAAACCTGACTGTAAGCAATGAAGAGTTGACTGTTTTACATGGCTTTGACAACTTCAATAACTGTGGTTTTGGTTTTGCATTTTAGGAAATAAAATAATGCTAATGAAGCAACAGTTTCCCTGAAGTTCAAGTTTTCAGACTCACTGCCATTATGGGTATGTCTTGTGTGTAATGTGTAGGAAAAATTTAATTTGGACACTTTTGATTTCTGTTGAAGACCAGAACCATTAATACCATTCCTAGGAAATATGTGCTTTTGCTGTGTAACCCAATGTAATGTGTATGGGAAAGGCAGTGTTCAACTTTTCATAATACTTCTGTGGTTTTTCTATTGGAATATAGCACTTTTCCCTCACTATGTGGTAACTTAAAAATTCAAGTAAAAGAAATTAAGATTCATGGCATTAGGGTACTGGGCAATATCTACCATGCTCTTAAAAGGTAATGGTTATTTGGAACAAAACCCCCACAAATTCTATATTAAGAATTCTATTGTGTTGCTTTGTGTCATTGCAGTGTAAAGGCAGGACTCTGTAGATGGTCTTTGCTTTTCTAAATATGTAGCATATTCATATTACTTCAAATTTGGTATTGATTCTTCAAGTTGTACATGCTTTCTAATGAGTTGACCGTGTTATTATTGTAATCTAGCAAACCAACCAACCAAAACACAGTTACTGGTATTGCCTTTGTTTACCTGTTATTGTTACACTAATTTGTCTTAACCTCATGCTTAAAAATCAAGTAGCTGAATCTAGGAATACATCACTCTTTAGATTTCTGATATCCTCCAACATTTTGTGAGAAAAATGACTACTGAGTCACACTGGATATCCAGCAAACTTTAGATGCTTTGTCACAGTGCTTTGATTTTCTTTGTATGAAATATGCTACCGAGTGACCACTGGAAATTCAATCTCCTCCAACCAACTACTGGAATAACAGCACTAGAATAGTCTATAACACCATAAAATAGTTTAACTTTTAATTGTGGCAAGATTTGAAGTACGTTTCATTGTAAAAAAGGAATAACTAAGTTGCAAGAATGCCTTCAGTTCTGCTATTAAATACTGCTAATTAGACTTGCTTTAATAGATTTGCGTATCTTAGTAGTCATGAATAATGACAGCATGAGTGATGATTGAAGTTAATAATTTTCAGACCAGCTTTCTGACCTGTTAGGAATCTATTAAACTAGATGCTGAAGCTGCACGATTTCCTGATACGACAAAAATATTTGGTTATATTTGATTAGTGTGTGAAGGAATTCTCATCATTGGTGAATACCTGGAATACGTGCTTGCTGAGTTTTATTCAAGACCGTGTTTGAGAAATACTGTTTTTTGTAAATCACAGTGCTGAGGAATTCTTCAACAAACACGTCCTTTGGGAAGTAGAGTGAAGGCATACAGTCAAAACCTTTCTAGATAAATTTTGTTATCCAGAGTTCTAGATGTCTGTTCACTATAGTAGCTTTGCTGTGGCGAGGAATTAATATAAAGTATTAGTGACAGATTTCTCTTAATGATGGATGTACAGAATTTTGAACTTCTAAGTGCTTTCCTAAAGGAACATCCCAGATCTGGGGCAAACCATGTCTAGCATGGCCTCAGTCCATCACAGCTGCAGCAGATCTTAATGATGGGCAGATGGATGAACAGAGGCATTCCTGTGTGTCTTTGCTTTACCGTTTGAATTGCTTTTCAAAAGTGAGGGCATTTTTTGTTTGAATTTTATAATAAATCAGGTCTTCTGTAGATTAATTCAGCATGCTTTTCAAGCACCATCTTCATGATACCTGTGTGACCAAACACACTGTGGAGATGCAGTCCTAGGAAGCTGTGGAGCAACCCCGCTAAAAGCAGCTTACATGATAGAGGATTGAAACTGTCTGGGGTTGCTGTATGGCAGGATTTGTAGTAGTAACTTTTGCAAAGTCTGGGAAAGTTGTTGACTGGATTCTTGCACATTTGGTTGTGTTTTGGTTTTTTTCCCAGATGTTTTGAGTATAATGCTGCTGAGGGTCTCTAGAAATTTATGCATTATATATTGAATAAAGGTGATGTTTGGACACAGCGACTCCACAGGTTGGAATGGTGTCTGTATATTGTTTAGGAAGTGCCTTGTGTTCAATATGGCCCCTAAGTATGAGAGCAGCACTGGGTAAACCAGGTTTTTCTCTCTTAGAGGTTAGCTGTTGCTGCAAGGAGGAGGGAGTTGGCCTCTGATCCTTATGGGTTCCTTCCAACTTGAGATATTCTATGATTATGTGATTTATGATTTTGTGTGAACTTGATATCTAAGCTGTATAGCACTGGGTTCAGTGCTCCTGTTTTTCCTAGTGAATTACTCCAGTAAGCCCACCAAAAAAGGCCTACATTTGCAGTCCTAGAGAAGTTTTGGGGTTTTGTTTTATTTGATTGATTGGTTTGGTTTTGGTTTTTTTCTGGGGTTGGTTTTTTTTCCCCCTTTTTTCCTTGTTTGTTTTTTTTTTTTTGTTTTTTTTTTGGGGGGGTGTGTGTGGTTTTGGTTTTGCCCCCTTTTTTTTTTTTTTTTTTTTATTTAATTACTTCGTGGACTGTCAGCACATGCACAGAGGAGGAGCTTTTCTGGGAGTTTGTATATGCTTCCTACATGTGTGACAGTACCTGTGCAGTAAAGAGGAAAATAAATCAAAAGTACTTGCTTTTATTTTATGAATGAGGGATGGCAGGTTATGATTTCCAGTTACATCTGATCCGTGGACATTGAAACAAAGGAGATAAACCTTTCTTTTTTTTTTTTTTTTTTGTCTTTCTTGCCTGCCCTTCTCTTATTCATGCTGCCTGAAGTTTTGCAGTTAGCAATCTCTATTCTGACATCAGTTTTTTAAACCTGCTGTGTAAGTCTGTTTACTAGTTGAGCTGTTTATTTCCTTAAGCATTGTTAATGATAAATAAAATTAAAATGTGTGCAACATGGCAGTATATTTTTTTTAATTTGGCAATTATGTATTAAAGTGTAATATAGACTTCTAGATTTTAGTGTAATGTTTGCCTGATTGTGAAATGAGACAGTAATGCACTTCAGATTTAACAGTCATTTACACTTCTCTTATCTGGTCTCTTTCTCTGAGCAGATGAGCAGCAAGCTTTGAATTCAATCATGCAGGATTTGGCTGTGCTTCATAAGGCCAGTCGTCCTGTATTGCCCCAGCAAGAAACAGGAAAACCAAAGTCATCTTCACCTAAAAAACAGGTAATCTTCAATACCTTTACTAACCTATTGAACATGGAATGTCCTGCTGTGACTTCTATAATTATTTTTCTTGCCAGACCAGTGAGCATACCAGAATGAGCTATTAGTCTCTCACATGTACTGCCATTTTCTTTGTTCTGGTTTTTAAATTAGCAGCAAAATGAAATGGTGGCATTTCAGACCAGATCATAGTGTTTGCCTAAATTAATCCGATCCTGATAAATTGAAGATTATAGAAGTATTTTGACATTATTGACATTAGATTGCTTATTTGTCATTGTTGTTTTAGGTAGGTATTGGACTATTTAAAATATCAAGGTGTTCTAATATCTCTTATTTGGAATGCTTTGTTAGAATGAATTTTATATGGCTGTTAGATTGCCCAGTTGTCAAATATATCTTAAAAAAAGAATGTCAGTATAGCAGGAGAAACATACGTTCATTTACTGTATCTTTGGCCTTGATTTGTTTTTTTTTGTTTGCTCATACACTAAAAATGTGAGTTCTTTTCAGCTGTATTTGTTTTTCTGCAGATACTGCACACAGATAGAAAAGTGGTAAATACTTAGCTGATACATTTGAACTACTATATAGAGAAATTAGGAGAGGATGTAGATTTTTGACCCAAATTCTAATAGCCCTCCTGAGTTAACTGTATGTTTATTTGGTCATTTAATTGACAGTTGAATATTTCATGAAACTTCACTTTTGCAATCTTGTTTTAACCTGTTGAAGGTCAAAGCATTTGAATATATTTGGCTGTTAAACTGTCAAAAACCAATGGCTAATTTTTTTTCATTCTGTGCTTTAAAAGCTGTAACAGTTCAGTATATAGCACAATGGTGGTTTGCTCATGTCATATAAGTCACTTCTGAGCTATGACTTAAGACAGTGTAGTGACGTGCATATTGATCCCACGTGATTCGAACATAGTACATGTTTAGAAAGTTAGAAGAAAAACAGTTGATTTGTTTCTGAGTTTAAATGTGGTAGTGGTGAGAGGGAGATACGTGTTTGTCATTTATATTTTTGAATTCAGAATGTAATCGCTTGTGAATCGAGTGATTCTTTTGGAACATTCAACATTGTTATTTGGATATAATCTCTGTGGTTGAATGCTTTTTTTGTTTGTTTTTTTTCTGCAATATTGAATACAATTTGATTCTTAAAATTAGGATTTTTTTAAAACAATTTTATTTTCATGTAACTTCAGATATTTACAGGTATCTTTGTTACTGGGAGGTTGATTGCACAAATGCTGGCTTAATTACATGTGTGGGTTTCTATGGTAATGCTTATGAAACAAGATATGTTTCTTAAGCCTGGAAGGCTCAGCTCTGAAGCGTACATAAAAACCTGTTACGGTAGAACCTACCTACCTGTTCATGATAGATAACTCTTTGGTAATCAGTTCCATGCTGAATTTGAAATAATGAATCTGTTATATTACTAAAATATATTGATAGAAAATAGTGGGTTTACTTTCAGAAGAATTTGTTGTACTTCAGAATACTTTTTTTTTTTCTTATGCACTTTAAGCCTCTATCAGAAAACCTCAGCAGAAGTAGCTTATTGAAATGCTTGCTATATTGGAAAGGACAGAAAATTAATATGGACTGCTTAAGGATTTTACTTGTGATGTAGGATTATTAAATGTGATTTCATGACCTTCACTAAAGGATGTAGTAACTAACTAATAGTGGTTTCTTTGTCTCTTCTTACAGAATGATGTCAGAGTCAAATTTGAACATCGAGGTGAAAAAAGGTAAGGTGGTACCATAGGAAACAATCTTGCCTTTTAATTATTTATAGAATTTTGTTGGGTTCTTATTATAAAGTTTTAAATAAACTGTGCAAAGTGTTTCAGATATCTAAGTGTATTTGATTTGAGTTTAAGTCTAATTTGGATATGAACGCAATTTAAGGAGAATTAATCTGTTTAAAATGTGGGCTCTAAGTATACATAAATGCAGAAATATCTTACTGTAGCTGTTGCATATAATATCCTTCATTTGTTTACCTTCAAATAGATGTTTGTAGCCTAGAACAATCACTTAGATCATTAGCATAGATTTCAAATAAGACTAGTCAGGCAAATAAATATTTTTGCTACATCATGTGTGTAATAAATGCATAATAATATATTGTTACTGTAGCACCCAGAATAAGAAGCCTATATCTTAAAGCCCAGTATTGCATTGTACTTTGGAAAAACCAGTCTGAGAACTGTAACAGAAAAATTTATAGACTTTAGATTGTTTTCATTGGTAATTTTGAATAACCAGCTTTTATTTTCATTTTGTGTATGGGAGGTGAATGATGTACATGCTTAAAGTATACAAACATCTCGATATATTTTTGCTGGCTGCTCAAAAGCTTTTGCCGAAGTTGATCCACAATTCTGTGCAGAGCTTGTTTGTGGACAACTCATTCTGTCTTTCTGAAAGCATAAAATCTTCTACCTATCTACAGAGAAGTGGTTATAGAATGTGATCTTTGAAAATATGTACTGAACAGGGAATAATATCCTGGTCATGCTATTTTTCAGTGGAAATGGTAAATTCCTTAAGATGGCTTCAGAATGCTATGCTACTTCTGGGCAGTCCCTAGTTCAGTGTGCGGCAGATCACATGCTGATTATAGTATGTGCCCTGTCTTTACATGGGGTAGTAAAATAGCATTAAGTTCCCTAGGTATTAACATTCTTCAGCTTCTTTCTGTCGCTTTTGTGAACATAACATGTAACACTACATCGGTAATGGTTGAGTGCTATAATTTGGAGAAAATAAGTCTTTTCAAAAGCTTTGAAAATTGAGGACTCTTATCTAGTAATCCATGTGAAATAAACGGCAGCATGAGTATAAACCAGAGAAGTGCTGCTCACTGACAGTCTGCACAGACAGTACATTCTTGCCGTTTGTTAATTCACTTTCACAGTGGACTAAATCAATTCAATATGAATGCAAGCATAAAGTAAGCGTATAGAAAGATACCGTTCCCAAGCTTTTATGCTGATGGCCTTGCTCTGGTTTGGACTGTCCCAAGTAATTTGAGCCTGGTTGCCCATGGGCTCATTGCACAGCATGCTTTGTAATACTCTGTTGCCTGAACATAGATCTAAAGATAAAATAATGAAATTATGCAAGAAAAATAAGTTATGCAATGGCTTTCTCACAAGTTTTGAAAAGGGAAATGGAAGAGAGAAGTGATTCTAGAATTTATTTCACTAGTGAACATAGCACTCTGTATCAAGGAGTGGGAGGTGTGATGGGCAGAGCTCCGGGCATGCTAAATAAAGTAACTGCAGTGAGAATTGGTGTTGGTTTGGGGTTTAAGGTTTTTGTGGGTTTTTTTGGTATTTTAGTTTTAGGTTTGTTTTTTCAGTTTTGGTTTTTGGTGTTTTTTTGGTTTGTTGTTGTTGGTTTTTTTTTTTCCTTGGGGTTTTGTTTTTTGTTTTGGTGTGGGTTGTTTGGGGTTTGTTTTTTTTGTGGGTTTTTTTTTTTTCAAAATAATAATTTTGAAAAAAATAATAATTTTTGTAGTTGCAAGTGGCCTGGCTTCTAGCTTTACTTCAGGGAGAAATACTGTTCCCTAACCGGTGTACTACCTGAAACACTGATAAAAGCTTTTCTGCTTCACAAAATTGGAGTGCTGTTTCTTTTTCGAATGTACCTCACTAGGTTAGTCACTTCTAAAAGTGTTTTGTTTTTAATGGTGGTGTATCTCAAATAATACAATAGTTTTCTATAGTAAAAGGGCAGTTAACACGCATTTTAGGTTATTTATTTTATGAGACATTGAGTTAAAAGTAAATCTGAGTTGTTGACCTACAACTGCCCCATTCGTACAGGAACACACTTGAAGCATAGATGGTGATGGACTCAGCAGTTCAAGCATGTAATTCATTATGGTAAAAATGGTGACATTTAGTTACCTTTCTCACATAAGATAGTCTTTGAATTTCCCAAAAATGGGGACTGTAGGAGTAATTACTTTCTGATCCTTAGGCTTGCCAGCCTCCGGTACTCATTATCTTAGTTTTCTGAAGTAAAAAGTTTTAGAGGTTTCTACGAATTTGCCTCTGGAATGGAGGCATGCAAAGCTTTAGGTTAAGAAAGAAGCCATTTTCATGTAAGTAAAATAGCCATAATGAGATCTAATTTTATGTGTGATTATCCCTTATAACTTTCTCACTGCTTTGCTCTCCTTTTTAAAATAACTCAAAATATGGAGGTCAGTGAATAAAGCATAGCCTCTTATGATCTTCCTAGGAATGAATTCAATGTTGAGATCATTCTTGAGTAATGAGGTGTCAGATTTTCATAAGTAACAGACAAAAATTCTTTACAACTTGAATTGTGTTTCAGGATCCTTCAATTACCACGGCCTGTTAAACTTGAAGATCTTGCAGCTAAAGCTAAAGTTGCTTTTGGACAGACTATGGATTTACATTACAGCAATAATGAGGTAATATTCTGTGTCTTGTAAATTCTCAGCAACTTGTACATTGATTATTTTAAGGCTGAAATTTGCTCTCATAAGCAGTGAGAACCACTCCCATGACTAAAACCCAGATTCCTAATGTGTGTGTTCTCAAATATGTAAGGCTTGTCTAAATTAGGATGAACAGGAGATGCATGAAGTGTTTTATGAGGAGGGTCATATCTTAGTGAATTATGTCTCAGACTTGATTGGGAATGGATAAATTGTCTTCCTGCTCTGCCACAGTCTTGTTTCATCACTTTGGAAAAGTCTTTACTGCTTTGAGCTTTGTCATGTTTGTAAATTTGAAATAACATTTATCCTTTCTTGTACAGTTTTTTTTTTCTTTAAGGTTTAATCTTGTTGAGTAATTGCTAGAATGCTGCATTTAGTAATGTTTAGATTGGAGAACTAGGCTTAATTGTTACTCCTCTTAAAGTAGCTGGTTCACAAATACTTCTTGGCAACAGTTCCAATGCCATCAAGCCACTTATGCCTGATCAATATTACTTCCAGCTTTCCTTTAGAAGGAAATCTTGATGGAATCAGTAACGGGAAATATATTTGCAAATGCAGGATCCATTCTTAGGAGTTACTTCTGATTTTTGCCTTGAGTCAGCAAAGTACATGGAGGATTATGTGTGCTTGGCTATGCACAACATAATTGCTGCATCTAATTTGCATCTTTGCAGAAGAAAATGCCTGTAATTGCTGTTTGTTGGTTACTTTGGTACCTTACCGGGCAATTCTGTGAAACTGATCCTCAAAATGAAGAATTCCAGCAGAAGGCTTTTGGAGATTAGGAAGGTCAGAAGAAAAGGCCATTCATGATAACTTTAGCCTCAGCTCCTTCCTCTGACAGGTTTTGAGGCATTTGAGCAGGTTTTCTGCTTGTCAACTTCTACACTAGTTGGCAAATAATCCTATAACCTTTCAGAAATGTGATGCTAATTACCTGTCATTAGCATTAAACCTGCAACTTAAAATGAAGAGTGTATGCATGTTATGAAGACCATCCCCCATTCCCATTTCTTTTTTGTATAAAAATACTGTATTTCAATTGATGTTGTGTTTGGGCAACACTGAGACTATTACAAGTAGAATAGATTTTTTAAAACTACATTGCCTTGTTCTTTTGTTCTAACAAGCAGAAATTATAACTTACACTCCTGAAACATAAGCCAAATTTTAATTGTTACAGAACTCAAGTGTGGTTTAATAGCATAACATTTTCTTTTCTAAAGATACATGTATGCCAAGTTAATTCTAATTAATTAGATCCGAGTAAGATTCTTGTGAGGACTACAATTGTTCCATGTGAATCACATCATGCCTGATAGAATTCCTTAAAAACTCTGTTTTTTCAATGGAGAAATTCTTAGTGATGCAACTTCAAACCTGTATGGTTGGAATACTGTGAGATACAAAAATGTACTTTATGCTCTGCAAAATAGATCTTTCTTTATTTTAGATACTTGCATTAATTTAGGCAATGGCAAATACACTGACACTGTTGCACATGTTTCTGTGAAAGTTGTAGAATATTAAGTTGTGCATATGTAAAATGGTGGTTCTTTCGTTACGAATGTTTGTTCCACCACGCTGTACTATTGAAGGCATCAGAAGGAAGAGTTAAGGTTAAACTTCAGATATTTTGGTGCTAACTTGGGGCATCATTTAATACATTTTCCTTTCATGTTCTTTTGAATGAAAGGAAAGATAGCATCAGTTTATTAGTTTCTCTGCACTTGACTTCCTGATTTTTTTTTCTTATATCCTTGTTTAAGATATTGTCTTGTTTAAGACTTTTTTTTGGTTTTTTTCCCCTTTTTGTAGCTTGTAATTCCATTAACTACACAGGATGACCTGGACAGAGCTGTTGAACTACTTGACCGTAGCGTTCATATGAAGAGTCTCAAGATATTGCTTGTAATACATGGAAATACACAGGTACGAGTTGATGTGCTAAATGTCTTTTTCCTCAGTTTTCATATTGAAGTATAATTTGTATTTTTTCTTCAAGATGATATTTTTCTAATTGAAAATATTACTGATTGCTTCTTCAGTGCACTTCAAGTATCTTAGTGTTTTGTATTGACTCAGTTTTAACTTTTTCCTAGATCCTATTCCTCTCCCTTTGGTTGCCTTTCCTGCATAGTTAGAAAAGTGTTCCTTAATAGGATGGTGATGTGATACAAGTTTGAGAAGCACATAGAATTTAAGTAATTGTAGTTATTTGAAACTGTTCCTTAAATCTTATGTTGTTGACGCTCCTTTGTGGCAAGTTAAATGTTTGTTGTAGCAAACAGTAGTAGTGGACTATGGGCTAAATACTGAGTTATTTTGGTAATGTCTAGCACATCATGGCCATGATATTGATAGGATTTGTATACTAGTACATTGTGAAAATGATTTTTAAATATTATGAATGAGCTACTAAAGATTAATTTTTATATAAATTGGCAAGCTGCTTTTTGACTGCTTGAAAAAAGGAATGTGCTGCACAAAGCCTGTAAAGTTGGTGAAGTATTTTCATTGCTAGGAGTATGAAGTAATAGCTGTAGTTATAATATGTATGCATTTTCAGTCACCCAGTGTAAATAATGTCGAACCCTTGCCCTCACTGGAAGATTTAGACAATACAGTGTTTGTGACAGACAGAAAAAGGCGATTGTCTGTAATAGGTAAGCTACATATTTCAATATCTTTAATTGTAAAACCTTTCCTTTTGTAATAGTCTCTTTATTAAGATCTTGCTATCAACACAAACTATTTGAATTTCTCTTACTCATCAGTGACTCTAATATGGAGTTGTACTTGGGGAGGTGGATTTTGAATTTTTAGTCAAAGGTGTTTTAAATATATATATATATATTTGTCCCAAGGAAATGAATCTATGTAGAATTATTTAAGATAACTGGTGGGTATCCTAAAAAGTTGATGTTAGTACTTGCTTTTATTTTCAGGAACAGGAATGAGTTACTGAAAAGAAATCTGTTAGTTTATATGGCAATGAATTTCCTTGCTCAATTTAGGACTTGTATGTTTTTCATCTTAATGTGTGAACATTTTTTAAAATACTTTTGGCATTGATATAACCTTTTTGTTTACTCATGTTTAAAATCTGGTGTGATATTAACTTCCAAATTTAATTATAAAACTGGAGAGTTTAATGAATATTTTTCAGACAATTTATTATGCATTTATTACGAATAGAAGTATTCATATTCTTGCAGACCTAATATTCTACAAGGAAAAATTGAAATTCTCAAGAGCTGGAAAGAATGAGTTGACATGGGTGAAAGGGTTTGGATCTTTACTTTGTTTCAAAAGAAGAAATGCACACAGCTAGATGTGGAGGGAAATTATATTTCTGTTCCTATAGAGCCAATATTCTTTTTAAAGCCATTGAGGCAACCCTGCTCCATACTTTTCACAATTCCTGGATTACAGATTTTAAATGCTATATGTAAGTATTGCATAGGCATTTGGGAAATTTCTAAAGCAAGCAGTGAGCCAGGCAGGCTAAATGTCTATGAAGCATTTGAATAAAGCCCCTGGATTCTGGGTTTTTGAAGAGACTCTAACTAGCCCTTTTCTTTCAAAAGGTTCTAATACTCGTGACAGGAGTTCACCTCCTCCAGGATACATTCCAGATGAGCTGCATCAGGTGGCCCGAAATGGGTCCTTCACCAGTATCAACAGTGAGGGTGAATTCATTCCAGAAAGTATGGATCAGGTGCGTGTGTTATTTATTAAAATTAAAGTTTTTGTTAGGTTGATCTATTAAATAGTGCTATTCAAGAAGGGTATGGAATTGTTGGAAAAAACAGCTAAGTGACAACCCTAGAACATAATCTGTGAGAAAAGGTTAAAATAATTATGGTTTAGTCTTGTAGAACCTGTTTTTGACTCTGTAAGTCTCTTCAATTATTTAAATATGTTCCTACAAGGAGAAAGATAATATTCTTCATTTCCATGATAGTTGAGTGAGGTAATGATATAAATTACAGCAAGAGATGTCTACATTAGAAAACACAACCTCCTTTATTTTAATGAGAAGTATATGTAAACAAAACAAGTTTTACAACTTTCCCAGGTGATTAAAAGAGTTTTTAAAGAAGAGTTTGGATCTGTTAGAATTATTTGGACTTGGTTGATACTCTGCTGCTGTAGAGGCAAAGGGATGGAGATGGGTCTGGTACCAGTAACCTTCAAAATAATTTCCACAGTCATGTTTTTGTGTGAGGATCACTGCATGCTATTTTGTTCTTATTCACCTGCATTATTGGTGTGGGATTCATCAGCACACTTAGCATGAATAAAAATCCTGCTCTCTGTGTATCAAAATTGCCCTTAAAAACAGCAGGAAAAGATGGAGGAATGTAATGGCTCACAGAACTGGCAATAGAGAAAGAGTTATTTAAGGAGGAAGAAAAAATAATGCTGCATACCCAAATCACATCAAGTTCTTGTTGACATTGGCACTGTATTCACAAATGGCAACAAGCAATGGTTTTTATGAGCTGACTAAATGAGACACAGATGATAGAATAAAAATAGAGATTGTGCAATTTGTTGCACAATTTTAATGACTGAGCTGGGAATAGAGACTGAATCTCCTAATTTCTAGACCAGGGTGCTATTCATTATCATATCCATGTGGTCAGATCCAGCCCAGATCATTCAGTGGAATGATTGCTTTTGGCCTGGGCAAAGTAATTTTTGGTCACTGGTCAGACAGACAGATGATCTCTGAGGCCCAGGGTGTCCTTTTACTCCAGAGTATTCAAGGTTACAGCCTGGCATGTATGCATGGCTGTCTAAGCTGTCAGCAGGATTTAATTACAGGAATTTTACTTTCATAGGAAGCCAGGATAGTTCCACCTAAGCAGCTTCAAGGGCCAGATTGGGGTGGTAGGAGCTCACAACCTCTGTGTACTTCCTTTCTCCTAAGTTGCCAGATCACATCGGCAAGTGTTGACCATGCTGTCTACATCTGTCACAGCCTGCCTTACAAAGACAAGAAGGGAATTTGTGAGTGGAGGACTTTGCTCTGCTTTCCTGTTGATCTGCATGAGCACAGCTGTTCACACTCTGACAGCAGACCCCACACTTTCTCTGCAGAAGAGATGATGGGTTGAAGTGGGTCATGGTCTGCTAGTTGTAACATATTGCATTGTTAGTAAGTCCTTGATTAGTGCTTGGCAAAGTATGTGCCCAGGACCTTTAAGATGCAGCACAGACCATAAAAATTGGAGGGTAACTATTCAATTTACAGCAAAAGACTGGTGTCCAATTCATAGAAAATAATAGATCTTATATGATAGACCAAAGGAAACTTTATTTTAGGAAGGAACTCATTTTAAGACAACAGATGAGCTTTCCTGTCTGTTTTTGAGAAGCAGTCTGGTAAAATTGGCACATTCAATAATTCAAAATTTAGATTCTGTTTTCACTTCTGAAAAATGAATCTGTGAAATATTTCAGGTTGCTTTACTGCAAAAGAGAAGGGAGTGATATTTGTCTGTCATTAAACTTAGCACAGGTAGTGTGAGATAAACAAAATAGATGTCAGCCATAGAAATGGCTGGTAAACAAGAGTATGCTGTTGATAATCACTTTCTTTTTCTCTGGATTAGAGTTTAAGAAGCAAAGTTTTGTTTTCATTATGTAATGGATCTGGCCTAGATAGGTTTGGCTTCTTCAGACTGATTTCACACAACTCATGAACATTGATTACTAGGTCATCAGAAGTGTTGGGGAGGGAAATAATCTGTCTTTGGTGTTTTTGTAAACTCCAGTTTCACATGAAAGTTTAGCTTATTTGGAAAAGGGAAAGTGTTTATATATCTTATGAATTCTTCCTCTTTCTCCTTCAATTTTCTCTTCAGTTCTATTTAAAAGTAACTCAGTTGGAGTCCTAACTAGAGATTAATGTTTAACAGCATTTTAAAGTATTTGATTTCAGCTGGTTTCTGTGACTCCTAGTTGGCAAAGTTTAAGCCATTACAGAGACTATATAAATTGTAAGCTCACAATCTGTCATGTTTGAGATTCTTTTCTTTTCTTTGACATTATTTTTTTTAACAGTCTCAGCTTTTTATCCTTTAGAGGACTTATTTTTGTTACTCTGTTTAGCTACCCTCATGAAGATGTTGACATAATATTAAAAGACAGTGGTGTGTTCAGGAAGAATGTAGCAGTACAACTTATGTACAAAGCATGATAAAAGATGAAATACCTTAACTTAATTCTAGTTAGAAGTGAGAAAAATGAAAGAGTCCTTTTGGGATTGCAGAATGCAATGCAGGTTCAACTACGGCAGCTAACTTTAGTAATTAATCTTTCTGTTTTGTTAAGTGTTTCAAAGCAGAAACCTTCATTTAAAACCAACCAACAAACAAAACCAACAAACCCAACCCAAATGCTAATAACTTGAACTTGCTGGTCTTTCTCTGTTCATTATTTATTAGATGCTGGATCCACTGTCTTTGAGCAGTCCTGAAAACTCTGGCTCGGGAAGCTGTCCCTCACTTGACAGCCCTTTAGATGGGTAAAAGTTACTTGCATTCATTATTTATCTTTATTAGATTGCATAATGTATCTGTTGTAACATGTAATAACTCTCCAGTGACAGCTTTTACTGAACTTCTTCCAGAAACTCCTCTGCAAGTTATGGAACATTGATAAAAGCTTATTGAAACTTAATTGCTTACTAATACATGGAAAATATAATTATTTGTTTTTTAATAAATTGTATTTCAAACACAGAAATTTAGACTTCAAATCCTACAAAAATGTACTGAAGGTTTTCACTAAATTTCACCCATCTTACATATATGTGAATTATATTCCATGGCAGTGAGCCACCCCATCAGACTTTCATTTCTTAGGTACTGTCCACAGTTTCTCAGCCACCAGGTAAGCCAAACAAAACATACTCCTGTTTGGCTTATGGTTGGTCAGGCAAATAATAATTGGGTCTTACGTTGTGCAGATTTGCTCCTCTTTATTTGGAACTGCTATACGAATAATACTGCTAATTAAATATTTCATTGATAGATATAAAAAGTTGGAAATCATTACCTATGGCAATTAGAGCTACAGTATTGCGTAGTAACATTTCATTTGAGGATATGCGATCTGAGGACACAAATCCATTTGATCTAATAAATTTTTGAGTTAAATAATGAGTCTCTATTTCACAAGTAAGAGAACAATACATGCGAAGAGTATTTTGTGATTAGAGTGTGATAGGTTATACACACAGGGTGTTTGATGTAGCTACACAGCATAGAAATTCTACCAAATTGCCAAACTTTTTAGGGTTTTGTGAGGTAAGGTGAGTGCAAGAAGGGGAAGCAAAACCATCTTAATTCAACTCCTGTTTCTTCCAAAACTTCTTTTTGTTGTTTATTATTTACTTTATTTGTCACCTCTACTTAGTTTGTTTTCCTTTTTTTTTTTTTTTTTTTTTTAATTGAAATATTTCCTACAAAGACGTAGGTTTTGTGTCTCCATTTAGCTTCTGTTACCCATTAGAGAAATTCTTGCCAGAAAAAGGAGGACATTGTTTTGGTATGTTTATGGAAATATACTGTAATCAGTTGCTCTGACTGGCAATCCCATCCATTCCTTTTGGTGGCTGGGAGTTACATACCAGATGTAGGTAAGAAACGATATGATCGTATAAGAACCAAAAAATTCTTCATCATTCTATAACTCAATAAAATTACTCTCTTAATCCTATGACATCCATGGAGAGAAAAGGAACTATTTTGAGACGTTAAAAGGTTCTACATTTCTTTGGTTCAATTTCCTCAGGAGTTTTTGTAGGCTATTTAAGACATTTTGCCAGTCTATAAAACTTTGCGTTTAGCCATAAAGGTGTTAAACACAACAGTGCTCCTTTGTGGCTTTACTTGTGATAATTCATGGTTTTACTAATACCATTGCTGTTGCTTTCTTACTACATTAAGCTCATCAAGCAAGCTCTTCCATTGTTACTGATCTTGATTTGTTATTGATACCTATTAGATTTGATTCTATTCTCAAAATTGAGTTCCACATTTATAAACCAGTGCAGCAACTTGTATAGCAGTAATTTTTCATCAGTCATAAAGAATTTTGAAACAGTAAGATAAAATTAAGTACCAGATTAACATTTTTTAGATGCTGTGTGTTTTTACGCTTCCAGAGACAACTATCCCAAATCTCGGATGCCAAGAGCACAGAGCTATCCAGATAATCATCAGGAATTCTCAGGTAGGCAAAAATCACTGAATATACTATCCAGAATTATTATTCTTGCAAATAAGGGCTTAGAAGGGAAGTTCACACTGAGAAGTATTGTATTACACAAATTTAATATGGTAGGAGAAAACAAAGTCACAAAATCCAATCCCAACTCACACAGTAAAATATATGATGAAATATAGTATCTTCCAAATGTTTTTTTTTTCTAGATTATGTGTAATACCACTGTTAGTGTGCGAAGTATTAACTGTGTGCTTCTCTGAAAAGAACAAATGATGCAGTGGGGCACACAACAGTTGTTAAACTGGACTGAAATATCCATGTCTAAGTTTGCACATAACCTTGGTTAACTTACTTAATTTTGAAGTGTTGTGGTTTAACCCCAGTAGGGAGCTAAGCACCACAGAGCTGCGTGCTTGCTCTCCTGCAGTGGGATAGGGGAGAGAATTGGAAGGGTAAAAGTGAGAAAACTTGTGGGTTTAGATAAAGGCAACTTAATAGGGAAAGCAAAAGCTGTGCATGCAAGCAAAACAAAACAAAGGATTCATTCACCATTTCCCATTAGCAGGCAGATGTTTAGCCATTTCCAGGAAAGCAGGACTTCATTGCACCTAATGGTTGCTTGGGAAGGCAAACGCCATGACTCTGAACACTCCCCTTTCCTGCTTCTTTCTCCCAGCTTTTATTGCTGAGCACAACCTCATGTGGTATGGAACATCCCTTGGCTCAGTTGGGGTCAGCTGTCCCAGGTGTCCGTTCCCAACTTCTTGTGCACCCCCAGCCTGCTCACTGATGGGGTGGTTTGAGAAGCAAACAAATAAAAAAAGCCTTGAAGCTGTGTAAATATGGTTCAACAACAACTAAAATATCTCTGTTATCAGTGCTGGTTTGGCCAGAAATCCAAAACATAGCACCATATAATATACTAAAAAGAAAACTATCCAGCCAAAACCAGTACATGGAGTCTTAATTTTCTCCTGTGTGAAATGAGGATCACTTTAAAGTGTTCATGACTTCTGCAAAGTGAAAGGATGGAGAACTGTGTGCTGTGCCTATAAATTAGTCATCACTACTAATACTGTTTTCATATGATACTCTGGCTTGAGTCCAAGTTGTGCATGGTTCAGGATATGAAGTGCAATGGGTAACCCCAAAAGTGCTGTGAAGTGTCTCTCATGGACATGCTTTGCTACAGAATTTTGCTGTTGAACAGTAATTAGCTTCCAACGAATCTGGGGTGTGTTGTGGGTTTTGGTCCATTCTGTACAATGTTGTCTTCATATTTTGTTTATGAAGCTTTATCCAGGTAACTTTGTGATGGTGTGTTTTTTCTTTTAAGGGTTCTAGCGTGCTTAACAGATTGCACCACTTTTAAATGAAAATAAAAGCAAAACTACGTAAAAGAGGCATTTAGATACCAGAGATAAATACCAATAAAGTTAATAATGTCAAATTAGTTTGCCTTTGTTAATCTAGTTTATTTGTGTTTATTACAGTTACTTTTCTAATGAGATAATCTGGTATATTAACAATGGAATAGATAGTGCTATTAATTTAACATTTACTCTCATGATTTGATGTGAAACAAAAGCAGAATAGTATATAGAGTCAGAAAAAATGTCCATCTGGCCTAGTCCTTCCTTCTGCCACAACCAGTACCAGGTTTCTGTAGAGAAGCATGTTGCATTCCTTCCTTAGAATATATTCCTGGTCATGTATAGCTTAAGGGTTCTGTAAATGCAAGATACTCCTCTGTGATTTGATGGATTTTTTTTTCCCTTGCTCAAATTTTTCAAGTCTCTATTTCAACTTGCATAAACTTCTTCAGTCTCAACACTATGTTGTGACAAGAAGTTGTGCAACTTACTGCATTTTATGAAGTATGCCCCTTGTGATTTTTTTATAATAGACTTTGTCTCCTTTTCTGGTCTATAGAAGCAACATTTCTTATGGAGCAGCAATTTTGTATCTTTGATCATCTCTGTACTTCTAAATCTTTTCCAGTTTTACTAAATCCTTTGAAATGGAGTAGACCAAAACTTCATTCAGTATATCTTAATGATTTATAGCATTTAATTTGCTTCTTAGCCAGTACAGGGAATTCAGCAAACTGCTTTATTGTAACTCTATCACAAAAAAAAACCAAAATCCCCTTTACACTAGCCTACATTGAATTTCATCTGCCATTTTAACATCAAGTCACATAGACGCTTAGGGGCTTTCTGTAATTCTTCTATTGGCTCAAAATGATTTTGTCACCTCAGTATTCATTGTTCTGTCCAGAGAATTGATGCATAATTAAGTAGTGTGAGTTGTAGCCCAGATTCTAGTGGAACAGTTCCAATAGAACTGTTGACAATTCACTCCCATCTTATCTTCAAACCAATTATTTATGCATGAGGGACTTTACCCTTCATCTTATGAATATTTTTCTCCTTCAATATTTTTTTTTAAAGAGGACCTAGTGAGTGCTTTTTTGTAATTCAAGCTTTGTTGACTCTCTCACCAATTATTCATGTTTATGCATATTCAAATTTTATTCATTGTAATGGCTTCTAGCAATTTTTCTCTAGAAACTGTTTCTAAACCCAGAGCAATTAGGCATACTGCGGTCCTCTAAATTCTTCCAAGAAAGAGGTTAGAAACCGCTTGATCTATTGTATTCTTGATCCTTTAGAACTTTTGGCTGAATGTCGTTATAATTCTTGTGATTTTTTTTTTTTTTTAGATTTGTGGCTTTTGTTCTGCAATTTTTTTTTTCTCTGATTCTTAAATTGAAACATATCCTCTCAATATGTTCCACCATGTTTTAGTTTATAGAATCATAGAATAGTTAGGGGTGGAAAGGACCTTAAGATCATCTAGTTCCAACCCCCTTGCCATGGGCAGGGACACCTCCCATATCAAACTGATTAATTTAACATGCTTTTGTAACATTTAAAATTTTGAAATGTATCTTTTTATTTTCTAGTAGAGTATGATATTCCAATATTTGAGAAATTTGGAAAGGGGGGGACTTATCCCCGGAGATACCATATTTCATATAATCAACAAGACTACAATGACGGTGAGTATTGCAGGAGTTCTACTTTATTAATCTGTTTTCTCTCTTAATCTCTTAAGATTGTAAAATCTTAATGAATGAAAAAAATGGAGAAATTAAAGATTAATTCTTTCCCCAAACTCACTTGCTCAAATTCTAATGACTGGTAGAGCTCCTGAGCAGACTTAACGTCTGGTAAAGTTACGGATTGCAGTATTCATGACCCATGCAGAGCTATCAAAATGTGCATGGCCAAAGATAGAGAACAAGTCATCCAGTATAAGCTTTTGACCTTTGTGGCACACACCCCTGCCCCTTTTCTATTCTTGTAGTGGCCAAAACCTGGTGGACTGCTGTAGCTGAGACTTTTCTCATGGCCAGTTTATATATAACATAGGTTATAACTCAGTATGTAACATTCATGTTATTACATTCCAGAATGATACTTAAGGTTTTTTTCATAGTCACCATACTGACTGCTGTTCAGTCTCTGGTCCATTATAGCTCCTATATCCTTTTATTTTGTTCCTTTTACTTTTCTACATGACTTTTAACCAACCAATTACTTTATACTTTGTGGTTTCTGTATTTGTTTTCTCTTTTTATCTATGTTGTACTGCCTTACTGAATTTCATCTTGTGGATTTCTGAATCATTTCCAACTTACTAACATCATCATAAATTTTGATTTTTATCTTTAAGTAGACTTCCAGCCACACCTCACTTGATGTCATCTGCAATATTTCAATGTATTGTGTTCCATCATATATACATCATCAGTTAAAATAGCGTATGGAAGTGGACTGAAGGTAAACTGCTGTGGGTGTCCACTTAAATTATCTTCCTCTCTGAGAAGTAACTGATAACTGCTCTGAATATCTTGGATGTACTCTACATAGTAAACTGATGTATGCAAAACTTCGCTAGTTAGCTTATGAGAATGTCCCAATGAAATGGGGAAATTGGATTAGCTACATACGACAGACAAATTACGGCTGGTTTATTACCTTAATCTTCTCAGTGGTTTATAAAACTGCTTAATTTGTTTGCATATATTTCTTGGAATTTAAATTGGACAGACTAGTATATAAGTCTGCATCTATTTTTTCGAATATATTTTATCTGCCTTCTTCAATTCCCCTGGGAACATCTTCTCCAGTGTAATACCTAATGAATCAGAGACTACTTCAGCTATTTCTGAGTTCTGTAGGATGAAACTTCATAAGATTATGCTAACCTAAAGCTGTTAGTGTTATCCAAATAATATGAACACAAATGAATTGTGTTAGTTATCTGGTTGTAATTATCATTTTAGAAGATCAATGCCCACCCCTCTTTTTCGTTTTGTTTTGTTCTAATGCTGTAGGTATCTCTGAATTATGCATTGTTTGTGATTTCTATACATATATATACATGGTCTTCCTGTTGATTCGATGTGTAGGTCTTTCTCTGCGTTCAGTTCTTTCTAGCTTACAGGATGAAGATGCCAGCCTGGGAACCACTGGAATGTAAACAAATCTCTCACTCTCCTATTTATCAGGAGAGTTTTATGTCTTAATAGAGCAATAGAAGTAGAGGCAGGGCATGTTCCTTTTTCCTCTCACAGCCCTCTTGGTTTGTGAAGCACATTGATCATGTTTCGGAACAGTTCCAGAATTTGGTCCTAATTTCAGTCACTTAAATGTAAACCACTTCTTGTTTCAGTCTAATTCTTAGATACATCTGTGGTGAATGTTTGGTTTTGTCTAGGTGGACAGTTAAACCAGTAAATTTCATGATCATTACATCATAGAATCATAGAATAGTTAGGATTGGAAAGGACCTTAAGATCATCTAGTTCCAACCCCACTGTCATGGGCAGGGACACCACGCACTAAAGCATGTCACCCAAGACTCTGTCCAGCCTGGCCTTGAACACTGCTAGGGATGAACACGTCCTTGGACAGCCTGTTCCAGTGCCTCACCACCCTCACAGTAAACAACTTCCTCATTATATCTAACTTAAACTTCCCGTTTAATATAATACACTGCAGAAGATCTGAACTATATTATGTGGAATTCATAAAATATTGCATACACAAATTGCATAGCAGTGTTTTTTGTAGTGTAATATCAGTATTCTTTCTATATCATTGAAGGTCGTAAAACTTTTCCAAGAGCCAGAAGGACTCAGGGGAACAGCTTCCGATCACCAGTAAGTTTCAGTCCCACTGATCACTCACTGAGCACCAGTAGCGGAAGCAGCGTCTTTACACCAGAATATGAAGATAATCGAATGAGGAGGAGAGGAAGTGACATAGACAATCCTACCTTGTCAGTCATGGACATCAGCCCGCCCAGTCGCTGTAAGTTAAAGCATTTTGTGAACTCCACTGTAAAGCTCTCTTACCTTTCAAGTATATAATGCCACAACTAAGTGTGTCATCAAAATATGTGTAATTGAATAATGTTTTTGTCTCTCTAATAGGGAAAAAGTCAAGACTCTATGCTCAGCAGTTTTTTCATTGCTTACTGTGCCCACCTTTATGCAGATTTTCACATGGAAATTGCATCTGTAATAACAAAACCCTGTAAAACATTTCTGATGATTTGTTAGATACTTGAGGACCCAAGAAGGGTTATCTAGATTGTAGTTACTATTCATTTTTGCACATGTTGTTCAAGCCTTCTGATAAACTGTAGGCCTTAAGTGATACTGGTTTATACCTGTGGTGGCATTTCAGGAGCAAATTTACTTTGTGATGACTTCAGTAGCTGGTACATTTTAATTATGCCTTGATTCTTTTTAAATTGTTACTAAATTATTTAACATGCTTTTCTGTTTTAAGTATGTCTATCTCTACCACAAAGTATTTTGTGAATAAATCTAAGTAGCTTGTGTTTTCCATCTTACAGGAAATTTTATTGATCTTTAACTTAATTGGGAAGTTTTAGGACACGTAGTTTCTGTTGTTGAAATTGTAGTCTTTTAAAAAACTATTTTCTGTGTATTCCAGTTTTTCTCGATCAGCTGAATAACAGGCTCATTTGAAAACAAAAACATACTTATATTTTCAGCACCACGAGCTCCAACTAACTGGAGACTTGGTAAGCTGCTGGGTCAAGGTGCATTTGGCAGAGTATATCTGTGTTATGATGCTGATACTGGAAGAGAACTGGCTGTTAAACAAGTTCAGTTTGATCCTGATAGCCCAGAAACCAGCAAGGTAAGCGATACCAAAGAGAGTTTGCGAAGAGCTTCTGCTGAAGTGGTGTGTTCTAAACTAGACTGATGTTACTTTTCTTGAACAGCCTGATGTTTTAAAACATGATGTGTTTTCATGTCCTTGTTAGTAATCCTGTTTTGTAAGTACTTTAAAGAATTAGTTTGGTTAGCTGATTTTAATGTTGCATCCCATTTTTTTTGTTTTAGTTTTCAGACATATCCTTTACACAGTAAACATACGTATCTTAATTTCGTGTAGTCTCAGCCTTTAGAACTAAACAATTATTATCAAGCGTGCTCTGAAATAGGTAATTATTTATATGTATAGGAATTGGAACCAGTTCCACTTAGAAGCACAAAAATCTGTACTAATTTAAGTGTTCCCAAAAATAAATTCTCAAGGATACTTTGGTTGGTTTTGAAGGCAGTTTGAAATTTTTATCTTTTGGGGGGAATTGTTTGGTTACTTCTTGCTTGGTTTTTTTTGTTTGGTTTTTTTGAACCTTGGGCATCAGGGCAAGTTACTGTTATTTGCTGTATTTCTTCTTGAAGAGCAAAAGTTTCATTGACAGTTTATTCTTGCTATAAAATGAAACTTGTCCTTCTTTAAATACTGGACACTTGAGGCAAGAAGCTATTTTAAAGTAGCACCGATCTTCTGTGTCTTTTTTCCCAAACTGTACTTGCTGCTTTCAACAGGATGGAAAAAGAATTACTAACTTCTGGCATTAGGACTGCGTTCTGCACTGTGGGGAGCAAGGCCAGGGAAACAATGGGTGTAAGCATGATTGCAGAATTGAGTAGCTACCAGTTATAGTTGCTGCTACTAGTGATGTAGGATCGATGAAAGAAAGACAAGAATCATTTGTGCTGTAGATTTCTAGTCGTTGTTGCTACTTCTGTAAAATGTAGCAGAAAAACTGATTATACTTTGAAATGTTAAATATAAAATACTGTAGTCTGTCCTGTAGCAACAGTTTTGTGACCTCTGTTGTCATAGCATTTTGTCATATGTGCCTTTTGGTATCAAAAAGTGTTTTTCTTCTAACCTCAGAAGAGCAAGGATATCAGTAATAGTCTGTAACAGATAAAAACTAAATTTTGGTGAAAGACTTGTAGGTGAAATTTGGAATCCAGTTGAGATCAAATTCATGGGTTAGCATTTTTCCAGCATCTTAATACACAGGCCATTTCAAATATCTTTCTGTTTGCAAAAGTTTTAATATTTCGGGTAGCTCTAGGGAAAGCACTGTATGCGTTAATGTTGTTCTTTGTTGTGTGTCATTATCACAATGCTAAGTGGTCTTCAAAGGCATTTTTAAAGCATAGTTTGTCATCCTGGAAAAGTCAAGAATTAATGCAGATTATTGCATTACAAAGGTATAAAGTTTTTTTTTTTGTTTGTTTTTACCCACTTGGAGGATTGTGACATTTTGCATAATGATCACTTCATGCACGTAATGGTACCTGCTATACTCTGAAACTAATGTAGCTTCAAAACCAGAGAAACAATGGTGTAACACCAAAATCATCCTAAAGTCAGTTTATAGAAAAGTCATAGCTTTTATTTCCTTCAATCTAACAGTTATATTTTCTTACTATAAGATGTATAAACTTTACATAAGCTACAAGACTTTTTTTTCTTAGTTTGCATAAACCTTCAGTCATGCTTTAAAAAAAAAAGAAACAAACCCACAAATCCAAAACATTACTATTCCTATGTCAAACATGGTAAATCTTGTCTGTTTTTTCCTTTTAGGAAGTAAATGCACTTGAATGTGAAATTCAGTTGCTGAAAAATCTGCTGCATGAAAGAATTGTTCAGTATTACGGCTTCTTGAGAGATCCACCAGAAAGAACACTCTCTATATTCATGGAATATATGCCTGGGGTAAGCAAGAAAGACTGCTCACTTCAGCCATCATTACTACACAGTGTGACGAGCACCCAAGTAGACAGCTTTTGCAATAGTGCACATAGATATTAAAGAAATGTCCAAGTTAAAAATAGTACCCAAAGATGGGTGCTGACACGAGCTTGCAGCAGCTGATGTTCTCCATTGCTTGTTTGGGGTTTCAGCTTTAGAGTGGTTCGTACAAAAAAGTTCTTTGCGTTTGATTTTGCCATAAGACATGTCTGGCAACATCTTTGAAAAACAGTGTTATCATTAATAAACTCACGAATCTTCCTGAATTTTAATGTTCCTTTTTGCTGTGCATCAGCTTGTGCTGTTGCAAAGTCACCATGTGAAGTGCTCACTTATTTAGGAAAAAAAACAAAAAAACAAAAACCAAGAAGTAGCTAAGATGGGTGTGGGAATAAGTGCATACAGAAAATAATCTTGGTGCTTGCTTTCTGTGTGGCATCCAGCTACAGCTGAATGATTCTTCTACTGTTTTGTTAAGAAACGTAGTCAAGTCAGAAAACTGTAGATTTTTATTGTCTCACCAGGTGGGGTAAGCAGAGCTAAATAAAATGTGCTTGTATAAAAACACAGGCTCTGTATTTCTGCAAAGTTACAGCATTTACTTTACTTTACTGTGAGACTCCACAGAAGAACAGTGGCCGTGGTGGGGGGTTGGTGGTGGTAGTGAGTTGGAGTTTTTTTGTTTGTTTCTTTTTTGGAGTTTTTTAGGTGAGTTCTGCACTTTTAGGAGGGGCCTTGTTGAATTTTTCTGAGATTTGGAGGACTGTCACAGAAGTAATTTTCTGAGATTTGGAGGACTGTTACACAGTTTGCAACTGTGTAACAAAGCCAAGTTATACAAAACAGTTACAAAAGCATTAATTTTTTATTTCATGTTATTTGAAGTCAAGACTTTCTTACCTTTTAATTTTTACACACAGCACCATCTTCCAGCATTTGGTATTTTTGACAATCTTTTTTTAACCTGAGTATAAACTAACAAGAGTGAATGGTGTGTGTTCTGTTCAACTTGAGCATCACCATTTAACCATCAAAAAATTAGAGTGGTGTTTAAGTGAAAGTACTGTTCTTTTTCTGTACACCGCACTGGAACTATTCAGCTGCTTGACAGTTTTAAAGCTAATAGGTTAGCATTTCAGTACATGAGTTCTCTGTCCAGCCTTTTTTTTTGTCAAAGTGTGTATTTTTCTCAGTGGAGATAAAACTGTATCTGTGCTTATAAGTCAGTCTAGAGAAGCATTGCAACTTTAAGTGTCTGCATTTCAGGCATAAGTGTCATTGAAGTTCAGCCAAAGTATCAGCCCACTTGTGATTCTAGAAATGTTAGTGGTTTATACTTCTTGTTTGCCATAGGGTTCCATCAAAGACCAACTGAAATCATATGGAGCACTCACAGAGAATGTGACTCGTAAATATACGCGGCAGATTTTGGAAGGAGTTCACTATTTGCACAGTAATATGATTGTCCATCGTGATATTAAAGGTAATGATAGTTCTGTGCACAGTTCAGTGCTCTGTGCTACAGATTCTGTACCAGTTTTGATTGAAGCACTAAAATGTGTAAGTTTGAAATGCCAAAATACTGACTTAAAATCAATAAGGTTGCTTTCCATCATTTATTCTTGTCACTGTTGTATCCTGAAGGGGAGACTATAAGCATCTTTGTGATGTTCTAGCAGGCTTCCGGCAATGCTTCTGTGGCGTCTGTCTGCAAAACAATCGTAATAGATTTCTTTCTAGTTTTATTTTAATATTAATAGCTTTGAACATACCAAAGGATGTCATTGCAAATAGGATGTGCAGAGGAAAGCATCATGATTTGAAAGCTTATTTTTACAGAGTTTTGTTTCATCAATTATATTGAAGCTACGCAACACTTCGCTGGTACAAGAAATGACTGGCAGAGGTGACTTGCCTGGTCAAATGACTCAGACTTCTTCTATTTACTGACAGGAAACCTGAGGAAACAGACATTTTTACTTTCTGCAGATAGGTACAAGATGGCTTGTATAAGCAAATTTTTGAATATGTAGGGAGATGGTGATGTGCCAAATAGGTGCATTGAGCACAATGTTGTGGTATTCCCTAAAACTTTTACAATTTTCCTGTTGCTTTGTATCAATAGTGTTGTGTTCCAAAAAAAGGTGAGCTATCATGGTCAGTTAATACATGCTTATTCACATAAGTGTTCTGAAAAAACCTATGAGACAGCCTGAGGTTTTGCTTTATGAATGACATTCTCAGTTGTGAGATTTCTTTCCTGTTTCTTTTTATTTCCCTTGTATAACAGATTCCTTATTTTGTCAGGAAGGCTTTACAAAGTGACTGGTACTTCCCAGAAAAGGCCTAGGATGCAAACCTGTGTGTACAATTATTTTCTGAACCTCGGAGTAGAGTAATAGGAATGAGCAGAGAATGTAAATTCTCTGGTTGGAAATACTAGGCTGATCTTGCATTTTATCACTGCATCCAAACTTTTGCTACCATTTCCCACACTGAAATGCTAATGTGCCTTTCATGAATGTAACACTGTGTTCCCTGCCTTCCAGGAGCAAATATTCTGCGAGATTCAGCAGGCAATGTGAAGCTTGGTGACTTTGGTGCCAGCAAACGACTGCAGACTATCTGTCTCTCTGGCACAGGAATGAAGTCTGTCACAGGAACTCCATACTGGATGAGTCCAGAAGTTATTAGTGGAGAAGGGTACGGCAGAAAAGCAGACATCTGGTATGTTAAAAAGGAAATAATTCTCTTCTGAATTATGTCATTTCAGAATGGTCACTTTTTCGAGTGTGTAGGTGTTTGTTATCTGAAGTTGGAGTGTTTTGTGCTGGAGTTTGAGCTGAAGAAGGTGGCAAGTATGAGCACTTAGAGTCATAGGATATTTGGAGAGTGTAACACTGAAATTTGGGAAATTTTGATTTGGCAATTTCTTGGCCCATCAATTTAAACAACATAAAATAATCCTTTGAACCCATCCTGCATGAAGTTAGGATTACCAGACTGCGGGTCCTGGAGAGGTACTGGGTGAAAGCAACATGGGGAGCTTTGAAGCACCAGTGAAGTCAGTGTCCTGTAATGAAATTTCATCACTGAAATACCTTTGATGCAAGGCAGAAAATGAAATGCAGGTCCTTTAAAAAATGAGCACATAAGAATGAATTTACCAGATTTAAATGGGAAGTATCAAAAAATAATTTGGTTTAAATTGTTATTAAATACTTAAGAATTAAGAGGGAAAGGTAATTTTCAAAAATGAATGCTTGTGATACACTGTGTAATATGACATAGTCTAACACAGGTCTAGCCCAGTGGACAGATGATTTTAGTGATTAGATTGCTTGCACTGCAGGTGATCTGTGAACACACAGAATAATGGGTAGGCAACAGTAGAGATGCAGTAGTAATACTTTGTTTAAAAAATAACCATATTTTAGTCAACCAATGGCAATACTTTAAATATCAGGGAAATTAATTTATCCTGCTTCAGATCACTTATACAAGTATAGCAGAATAATTACTATTAGAGCAGCCTTATAGACTTCAGGCAGTTGACTTGTTCAACATTGAAGTATTTGTACCAAGCTTAATAGATGTTTTTGTGATGGAGAAAATTCTTGTTAAAACTAAAAAAAAAATACTGAAGTTTGACTTCGGACAGTCAGTAAATCCTATTGGGTAAATAAATGTACCTCTAACTGTAAACTTCTTGCAAACATATTAGTAAAACATAAAACTTCATGAAAAATGGGTAATTATTCCAGCTATCCATTTTGCAGTATCATTTGCTTGTTATTGGAAGAGGCTGATCTTGCAGGACTTGTGGAACAAAAGTCTTCTGGCCACATGCGTATCTTTCTGCCTTCCTAAATCCTTTAAACATAAGCTTTGTATACAAAGATTGTTTAGGATCTTAACATTTTGTTTGGCAATTTAAGTGTATTTTTAGTATCCTTAACTAGCAGAGGAAGGTACCACCGAAGTATGGTTTTCAGCTTTTGAAGTGCCATGTTATGTTTGCACATTACTCATGCATTTTTAAGGAGCTAGCAATATATACAGCGTACTCGAAGCATTCCTGTTGCTTTGCATTTCCATTAGGCCTTAAAGAGAATGAAAGCTTTCAAGTGCATCCAAATCCTGCAGGTGTCTGAAGTGCTGGGGCACACAGGCTGTGCAGCGCTGGTGGCCCGCATCAGCCTGCTGAGCACTGAATAGTGCAGTGCCATAACACAGTTGGTATTGCCTCGATAAGTATCTGATTACCTCTTCCTTGAGGTAGTAGCTTTTTGCCCAGTGAAGTAATAAAGTGCAGATGAAGGTAGTGATGTGTGTAACTTTAAGATAGAGCATATAGCTATACATGCAGTGTTTTTAGAGCTGTTTTCCACTGAAGCTGCTCTGTAGAGTTAAGTGGACACTACTTACCTGGGGTATTTTAGTCGCGTTCTGCTATTTCTTTGTTTTCCTAAAAGGGCATGACTCTGTTGTAACCTGCTGTTTCACTTCTGCCTCTGTTTCAGGAGCGTAGGTTGTACAGTGGTAGAAATGCTCACGGAGAAGCCACCGTGGGCAGAGTTCGAAGCAATGGCTGCCATCTTTAAAATTGCCACTCAGCCCACCAACCCCCAGCTACCACCTCATGTCTCTGACCATGCTCGGGATTTCCTGAAACGGATTTTTATCGAGGCCAAGCTGCGACCATTTGCAGATGAACTGCTAAGACACACGTTTGCACACTATCACTAACAGCCTGCCTCAACTCAGCTTGCATCTACTGCATTTATTTTCTATTTGACTGCACTTTTATTTTTTACAAAAAAAGGAGAAAAAAAGACAAGAGAGAATTTTCTCTTGAATCTTTGTTTCACTTAGATTGTAAGCAATCTAAATTTTGTATCTAAGATGAGACTCTTCTCTCCCCAGCTCCTACCAGGACTAGAACTTTTTGTTTCTATGATGTACTGATGTGGTTCATGTAGATAAAGCACTTTAGTACATATCTGTTCCTTATTTAAAGAGGAAAAAAAAAAAAAGACAAATGCTTGGACAGTCAGGAACTGTGTGACTTTTTCTGACACCGCTGACTGACTCAGGGTGCAGGGAAAAACAGACATGCAGCTAAAGGACAGAAAGTTACTTCTCTGTGATTCTTCTTTACATTGTAGGTACTCGTGGCAGAGAGTTCTAAGTTCTTATTATATTTTAGCAGTTTAATCAGCTTCTGGATTTTACAGTTTAAGTTGGAACATGCAGTTCTGAGAGTTAATAATAAAGCTAGAACTTGGAACTCTCTGTACACCAGTGTGTCTAATCGGTACTTCTATGTGACCAAAAGAAAATAACAAAAAAGAACTCAACACTGATGTACTAGTTTGAGGTTTCGGTGTAGAACTATTGTATTATCTTAATAGGAAAATAACTACAGGCAAACAGATTGTAGAACCAGACTCCTCAGAACTACTATACTGCAAGGGGGAAATTTCTATAATAGACAAGGGTCAGTTGTTGGGTGTAAATAATTAGGAGAATGCCTCCTGCTGTATCTGCCAAAGAGAACCTCTGTTGCATAAGCTTGGAGGGCGACAGTTATCTTAGATAAGGAAAAACAAGTGACGTTGAGAATCAGTTCTCCTCCACAATCCCATGAATAGCTGAAAGGGGGAGTGACTAATCCTTGTGCAGTATGAGTTACTTGAGTCAGAATGAGCTATAAGAAATGTTTTCAAAGCTGTTGAGAGGCGCTAGGATGGAATGTATGTCAACATCAAGTGCCTGAATAATACAAAATTCTTCCCATTTTGCACTAAAAAACCTGTTTTAGTAACACAGTTCAGTCATCCAGGATGTGTTGAAAATTCCTGAAATAATTAAACATCTTTAACACCAGGAATAAATCATTGAGAAAGGCAACACTGCATTACATTTTTAATAAGGTAGCGATGTTGAATCCACATAAATAAGGAGGCACAGCACAAAAGACTGTATGAAGAATAGGCCAGAAGTGCAAAGACGGCCAGCAACTAAATAACGTGTGATTACTCCAGCCTGATAATCCAGATGATTGGTGTTTGTTGGATTTCCAGCTGTCATAAAACGTACATTAATCACTTTTTCCATTGCTGAAAGAGTATAATAAAAGAACAAAAGTAAAACTCTGAAATACTGCTTCTCAATTGAGAAGTCCAGGTACTGATCAGGTGTAGAATGACTGACTTTTCATAACAGAGAAGTCGAACTCCCGTAGCTTTGTAGAACACAACACAAATAATTTAAAGGGTATTTGGAAATAAACTGCTGGACTACAGAAGTGAAATACTGTATACTGTTTTGGATGATTCATTACTTGCTTTTGTTGTTTAGTGAAGGCAGAGCAGGCTGGTACTGTGAACCATATCCATGCTGACAAGGCTCTACCTGTTTTGCATCATTAGAGGACTATCAGAATTATGAAGTGCATGGAGACAGAAGAAGCAGCTTACCCATTCCCATGGTAGCTCTCTCATGAGATTTCCAAATTTATGCTGCTAACTTCCAAATTTTTTATTGGAGCATAAGCAGGAGTATGGCTTTATCCTAATCACTTTTACCTGTAGTGGAGCAAGAATGACTTCTTTTGAGTCTATCATCTCTCCTGTGACTGAGGGCAGTGGCTTCTTTGGTTTATATGAGTATTTTGCCCAGCAGTTAGAATTTTCTCAGTCAAGGTACACAACTGTGCAAGGTTTTCTAAGCATGGGAAGAACTAGCCAAGCCAGGGAAGGTTTAGAAGGCTGAAAGGAAAAAGGAAAGTCAGTTTGTACTGACTTTTTTCTAATCACTTCTCTGTCACTAGATCAAAGCTATGGAAGCAGCTTTTGAGAAGAATTGATATGTACTCTGCTGTAAAGGACCTTTGCTTTATAAGCAAAATTTAGTGACAGCAGGGATGTAGAGCATAATAGTTTATGTAGGTAATTTAAATATCATATAATCAAACCGATTGGTTTCAAACAGATAAAGAAGGTACCAAAACCAAGATGAAAAATGTATATAAAAATCAGTATTGGACAGTGATACCTGGAAAGGCAAGGAAATTTTCTATTACCAAAAAGGACATTAAAGGGAAAATGTAACCAGGTTTATCTGTAGCATTCATAACATTTAAATATACTATTCTAAAATGAAACTGCACTCTCTGAAGCTTGAAAATTTTCAGAATCTAGTTTTCTTACAATGTGTCCTTTTTGTGAGGCAGTGCTGGCTCATGTATATTGCAATATCACTTCCTTGTTGGGATTTTTTAATTACTGAATAATCAAGTTTGCTGCTTTTGTGCCTTTTTGAAAAAATGGCATTCAGTCATGACAACGGTAAGCATTTTGGAGCCAGGAAAAAGACAATTGTCAGAATGCATTTTCCTTCATTTCTGTGCCGCATCAGAAAGCTGCCAATGTAGAATGCTTCTTAGATGAAGATGACATTTGCCAGTTAGAGTGATTCTAGTAAAATTTTATTAATTTAACTAAGATTAGGCTTGAGCTGTTGTTTTTTTCACCCTCTGGAGATTTTGTCTGCTGACTTAAGCAACTTACAGTATATTAGATAGATGTTAACATAAATATTTTGATCTAGAAATAATTATGAAGCTAAATCAGACTTTTAGCAAAAGGCTAGCCTAGTATTCATCCCTTATTGGGGTAATGCAGTAAAACAAGCTGCAGTACCTGATGTAGTACCTCTGTATACAATGTCTGTGGAACACTTACATTGGCTACTGATAATGAACAAACGCTAGTTCTAGAGCCTGAGAGAACTTGAGAGGGCGCATGGAACTGCATATTTAAACTTCCAGTTTAAATCCCTGCTTGCAACTTCTTGTATCTTACTGACAAAGATACCAGCATTTTAGAATCTTGAATTATTCTTAATGTCGGATCCAACGACTAGAAAATGCCAGTGAAAACAATACCATTGCAGGGTGTTTTGCTTTCCTGTAAGTGCCACGATGAAGCGGTTCTTTCAGTCAGGAAGGACCGAGGTTCCCAGTGAGTATGCATATCTTCAACAATTACTTATTGGCCAATGAATTTTATTATTCTGTCTGTTGCATGTATTAAGTAACAACAGTTGAACTGCTTCTCTAGTATGGTTTTAATGGTGTAACTAACAGACCTGTTAAAGTGCAACTGAAAGTTTCAGTTGTGTTAGAGCAAGTTGTGTATTTTTAATCTGCGTGATAGAAATATCCGTGTGGGAACATAAAAAGGTATGGATCCAATAACTGCAGAGTTAAATTGGCCTAGTCTTTTTTCCTTGTCAGTTTTAGTCTTAAAATTTGGAGTTACAATTTGATTTGTAGCTAAACAGTCCTTTCAGTATAACAACACAAAAATGTCTTTTTGTTGGTTTTTCTTTTTTTAGCTAGTGCCTTTTTATCTGTATGCCTTAATTTTGTTCATATTTGAACACCATATTGAAATATGTCATACAATTCCATGTCACCAAGGAGTCTTAGAATATGGGCACTTTTTCCCAAAGTACCCAAACCAGAATTTGCCTGACTACATTGAAAAGTGTGCTTTAGTTAGAACCTGCGGCACACGTTTACATTCAGAACTTTTAAGAAGTGATTTTTTGAGCACTTCCTGAGGGCTTCCTGTGCTAACACAGGTTTTGTATTTGTGGTTTGGAGATTGTACACTGATGCACATACCAGAAAAGGGACTTTTCTGCACTCACAGAAATACTGTTAGAGCCAAGATTTAGATTCCTAGCTCTGGGTACTAGACTGTGGGTTTACTTTAGAGATTGCAGCAGCGTTCTTAACAGACTTGGAGTTATAGTTGGTACATTTGTAAATGTGGTACTGAATTAAAAGCTGTTTACTTTCAACACACAAGATATAATGTGTCTAGCAAATCAGCAGATTTCTCAGTGAGGCTACCACTGTGCCCATGACGTTCTTTCCTGTGCCTTTTGGGTAAATCTAACCTGCCGTTGTCTTGACTGAAAACCTTGTAGCACCTGTAGGTACAGTGCAGTACAGCAAGCCATTCTTTGGGACAACACAGAGCAATGTCTAACCGCAGCTTCAGAGACTTGAGCAAATTGGTCAGATCTACAGTTATTTATAACTGATTTCTTACTTTTTTAATCCTGAAAGTCTTTGTCACGCATATAGAAGAGCATAATGTGTGTGCTTGAATGTATGTCCCTATGGTGTTTCTGGAAAAGCAGAAGTATTACTGCCAGTATCATTTCTTCTTGCTGGTAACTTGCTGTCTTGTGTCAATAACAAGTCTGCAGTGTAAAATCACATACAATTACCAAAGCTTTTCTATCCCCATATACATATAGCCAGAAGTGATGTTTCATGAATTAGTACTGTTACTTAGAGATACATGTATATCCATCAGAAAGCTACTGCTGATTAAAGCAGGTACTAGTAAAAAGTGATAGACACTGCCCATATTTAAGAGATTTGGGTGTTTGTAGTCGCTGTTTTGATGTGCAAAATTCATGCCAGCATTAAAATGAAGAGTTATCTTTTTAAAACTCTTAATCTTACTATTGTCATTTTAAAATTAGTGCATAAGCTTGGTGACTAGACCTGGTGACTTTTGCAACTGGGTTTGACCTTTGGGACATTCAAGGAACACCACTAAGATAAGTAGATTTGTGACCCGAACTGCTCCATGTACCATAGTGAGAACATTTCAGAGCTACTGGGGAGCAGTCTGTTTGACCTTACGGCAACATGTCACCCACAGCTACCTGGGTGTCAGTGCTGCCTTCAGGAGGAGCCACAAATGCACACCAGTGGGGGCAGGCAGAAATGCCACCAACCCAGGGTTTCTGAATCAAAATCCTCAATCAGAACCAAAGGAGCTCCTTTCTCTCTTTATTCCCCCCACTTGGTTTGCATGGGTTTTCTCTCTAGTTGGCAGAACTTTGGTATTGCATAGGTGGTTGCCACTAACAGCTCCTGAATAAGGTGCGAGTTCACACACAGCTTTATACCAGGGCTCTGTCACTTGAACCCAGGTTGCTGCAGCTTCCTGCTTGCTGGAGTAACCCTTGGGTTTTCCCTGACAATATACATACGTGTGTGCTTGAGGGGTCAATGGGATGGAGGAAATGAGCTTCCTCACGTTTCGGAGCACCGATGCTAGCAGGCACACTTCAACTAGGTCTTAGTTTTTATAAACTTATTTTAAAGGGAGAGGAACTGGATAAAAACACATTAAAATTTTATCTTATGGTTCAGCCCTTACATTTAGGCCACTGATGAGGATTGGAGGTCAGGGTCTTCTGGAGAGAGAGAAGGAAAAGGATACTCTTAACTCCAGAGTGCATAGTCATAGGAAATATTTCAGAGGTTTTTCATGTCTTTCTCCCCCAAACTAGATGATCCTTTTTCCCAGAGGTTATATAATGTGTATTTAAAAACAAGGATTGCATTTTCTTTTCCGAACAGGCATTAGATTGTCGGTTCCGTAGTGTTTGTTTCTCATTGATATCAGTAAAAAAGGTGGTGTCCTCCTAAAATTGGAACAGTTTATTAAAGCCTAGTGTCTGTCATCTCAGACCTTGCAGGAGTCATGTAATAGAGTATCACTGTAAATACGTGGAGGAGACTTAGATGAATTGGAACGTAGGCTTTTAGTTTTCATGAAGCTATGAATAAAAATTTGTAAATTTTCTCTTGATCTAATGTACATTTTTATGTAGCCATTAAATTCTCTATTTAATCTATCAGTTTCTCACTGTAAATGTTTTTACTCTCAGTTGAATGCTGGGCACAGTTTGTAATGTATGTACACAAAGGTGTTTTTTTCTATCAACGTTGACTTTTTTGCACATTTTTGGAAATATTTTATTTGTACACTGATTTAATACTCTGACCAATTGTTGATGGGTGTATGGGAATCACGTGTGCGTGCAATGTACTACTGTCTGGGTGTATGGGGTTTTTTATTACTTCTGAGATGTTGCTACCAGTAACTGCACTGCTGTTGCTGCTTTACATGGAATATCTTGTGTATAAAAAACAAAAAAAAGATAAAAAATACAATTAAAAAATTAGCCTATGGTTATCTTGGTTGAGGAACTCAGGAGTTGAGTATTGCTTGCTAGTTCCGTTTGTCCAGCAACCTGCCAAACTGAGAAACAGACAAACAGACCCCCTTGTAATTCTGTGTATGCATTGAATGTGTGTGTGTATATATGTATCTCCCAGTAATCTTATTCCACAATTTCATTTTTACATTTTTATGAACTTGTTTTTTAAAGGTACTATGTTTAGTTAGAATAATTAAAATATATAAAAGCTTTGAGAGATGATTTACTAGATAAATATATTTTCAGCTGGCTGATGTTCAAAATATTTTTTTAATTTTTGTTTTTAACCATTCGAAATGTATTTGTATTTCCAAAATCAGACACGAATTGTACTTAGAAATCTATTAAAACACTCTGTAGGGACAACAGTGTCATTTCTCCTTTCAGGTCCAGATACAAGTATATGCTTTACCATCTCCAGTCTAGAGTTTGACTTGTGACTGGTCTGAATCTTAGTGAATTCCAGGATAAGAGCTCACCAGTCACCTTGTCTTACTCAGTGTACAAGTGAGTCCTGCTTTTAAGGTCATGTTACCTTTTGTTTTACAGAAGGATTTTTATTTGTGCTTGGTGGTCAGGATGAAAACAAGGGAACACTAAGCTCTGGAGAGAAATATGATCCAGATACTAATTCATGGAGCTCCTTACCACCAATGAATGAGGCAAGATCTCTAACTGTTGGGATTTAAGTTTTTATTTGGGCAAGATGTTCCTTTTCTTCTGGAAATTTTACTGTAAATCTCTAGTCACTTGCATCTTAAGCATTCAAAATCCTGCTACAGACTGATTTGTGTTTATATCCTGTTGTTACACTTGTGGTCTGATATTTGACTGCTTGTCCCGAGTTCAGCTGTAACAGTTATTTTTTCTCCTTCCTAGTAGCTGGTGCAGTGCTGTGTTTTCAACTTCAGTCTGAGAACAATGCTGATAATACACCAATATTTTTAGTTGTTGCTAAGTAATGCTTATCCTGATCAAGGACTTTTCAGTCTCCTGCTCTGCCCGTGAGGAGGGGCATGGGAAGCTGTGAGGAAGCAGGGACAGAACACCTGACCCAAAGTAGTCAAAGGGGTATTCCATACCACAGCACGTCATGCCCTGTATATAAACTGGAGGGAGTTACCCAGAAGGCCTAGATCACTGCCTGGGTTGGGCTGGGTAGTGGTTGGCATGTGGTGAGCAATTGCATTTTGTATCACTTATTTGTTTTCTTTTTCCTTTCCCCTTTTATATTCTCTCTTGTTATTTCCCTTATTATTGGTGATAGTAGTAGTGGTTTTGTATTATACCTTAGTTACTAGACTGTTCTTATCTAAACCTGTGGGATTT